>CALQYR020007493.1:260401-297033 GCA_943334845.2 Auanema sp. JU1783 | reverse complement strand
TGATCTTAAATAACCCAAAAATCAGCCGATTTGATTAGTTTAGAGCCATGTTACGTAGTTTGCCCGAAAGAGAACGACCGGGTCATTTTTTTTCGACGTAAAAATTATTTTCACGTGATGCGTTTCCACGGGGGTATATAAGCCGTGGAGCGTCTGAATCACGTCAGTTGGCGGTGTCAGCCGGTGAGCTCCACTCCTCTCTCTCTGGAGCTCCTCCAGAGACTGGGAAAAGCTCATTGGCTCGCAAGCTAGGGATGGGACCTGGACAAGTCCGGGTCTTATCCGAATAGCAGCGAAACATTGCATTCTATCCGGAACCGTCCAGAACGATTACATTCTACCCAAGCCGTGCAGAATGGTTGCATTTTACCCCAAGCCGTCCAGAACGGTTGCATTCGCAAACCGCTCAAAACTCAGACGCACTGAAAGGTTGCATTTCATCTCTCACTGTCCAGAACGGTTGCATTTTTAACTTCGCAACACCGCTATCATCCCGCTATCAATTGAATACTTCAATTTGAGGAAACTGATATAACATTGTCAGAGAGGTTTGAAATCGATCAACGGAAATCTCCCTAATTTATTCAACCGGCTTATCATGTTGATGGTATGTCGAATCAACCCTAACTCACTTGTGAAACAAAATAAATGAAGAAGAGAATGATAGATATTAATCTTATTTGTACGAGTACGATACAGGAACGAACAACTGAACTATTATCGTCGTTCAAAACATCTTCTTCTCATCCAATCATATCGGAATAAATAACAACAGTCTGTACAGATATCATAAGCTCAAGAGATGAATAGAATATTGCTAAGGGCTTCTCAGTCTGAAATGATAATGGTTATTGTAACTCAATAGAGACTGAATTCGTTACATGCTAAGAACTGCAGTTTGAAGGATGTAATTCCACTGCGGGAAAATGCTCCGACAACAGCGATGCTGTCGTCGCTCACAAAAGAAGAACGTATGTCTTCCTGACAACAGAGCCTGAAATGAAGGTTATAATTTGATATGACAGGTATGTGACTACCTGTTTCCTGTCATTGCCATATCTTTAGTTTTGATTTCAACGCTATTGTATGTGCAAGCCGTCACACAAGCGGTATGAAGCTCTTGGAAACGTATAGAAATACGTTTTCCTTCGGGAGCCTATCATAGTATTACTCATCTGATATACTGAGTCACTCACCTTGAAATGCCAATAACATTTTTCCGTGGAAAACATGAAATCATATCGAGCAGCATTTGCTGTCACAGAGCCACTGAAAGTTTGCCACTCATCCGTTGCCTTGAAACAGTTATTTGAAAAGAATAACAAGCTATTAGATTACTAAAAGTGTTCCACCACATTCTTTGTTGTTTGAACTTGGTTCCTCTATATCACTGCAATCAATTCCACCAAAGCCTTGGGGACATAAGCACTTGGTACAATCGTTAGGATGTGGATACCCTCCGTGGAGACAAGTAAGGGTGACATTGCAAGCGTCTAAATGTAGTCATGACAGCTGTTTAAAAAGAGATTGCAGACCATGACATTCATATAGATCATTAACTTGCTTGATATCCAGGAAAGATGGACGGTTCCTTTGCCCCATAGTGTTGACATGACGAACATCTTTTGGATAGATAACAGGAACGCTTTTGTCTCTTGCGAAGAGGTCTGCAGACATAACCATTACAATATATTGATCAATGCGAGATATACCTGTGGGATAATGCATAACACTTCCATACTCATATGGAACCGTTTCGGTCTTGTGGGTTAGAAGTTCCTGAAAGTATAGAACGAATAGAACATGATCATCAGGTGAACTCACTTTTCTGAACTGATCCGATCTCCCTCTCTGAATGTTGTTTGAATTCAAATAAATGTAATCATCTCGATCGGGTCTCGCATGTTCATGGAAGAAACCTAATGAATGCATCAGCTCATGTGTCAAAATTCCGAACTGAAATAATTTCGTTTATAGGGGGAGGATAACTCTTAGTTTTTACATGAAGTTCACAATCCTGTCCAAGTGAAACATCTTGAGAAGTCCATTGAGCTTGACGTCCAATGTAACTCCAGCATCCATAGCCCTAAGAATGTAAATAGAACAAGTTCAAGCAATCAACAGTTACAAAGAACAGTCTCAACGATGGATGGCCTCGGCGATCTTCTCTGAAGCGGATGCAGGTATTTGCTTCCCAAAACTGCATAGCTTCTCGAACGCGTTGACGAGTTTTTGTAGCTTGAATTGGAATATTTTAAAACGTTCCGTTTTTTTTAATCTTACGCAATGAAGCATCGTAATAGTATGGAACGGTGTTGTTGGGCCATTTGCTGGTAGGCCAACGAGCATCCTTGATAGCAAGTCGCTTCATTCTCTCCTTTCCTCGATAAATTTCATCGATCTGCTCAGAAGTCAGAGCAATGTCACCCTCAACAGCAAAGATACAATGAATGAACATTGAGATATGATTACTTGGTACAAATACTCCTGTAGAATAGAATTCTTGTTGATCATCAATTCATTCATAGCGTGTTTCGGTTGTTTCGGGAGATTAATCTCATTATCATTACTAAGCTGTAATTCACAAGTAGACATGAAAGAAAAACAATTTCATACCAGGAAAAAAGGTTCTTCATTCTGTCGTATCACCTCTGCAGTAGTTTTACGAAGTTGTTCAAGCTTTCTATGAACCTTGTTCATCTCAGCCATAGTCCTACGTCCATTTCCGAGAAAGTTCTCACGCATAAGCTGTAAGTTCAAAAATACTGAGATATTTATTACAAAGAACATACTTTCTTCTGTTTTCTATTGAGTGCATTTGCCGTACACAGCAACAAGCCGAGGATTAACAGAATGAAATTCATCTGAAAAAACAAAGTTCAAATCGACTGAGTATAAACCGGAAGAGAGCTGAATTGAATGTTTGAAGCAACCGTATGACGCGTTCTAATATTATAAATGACGCTTGAGCAAACGTGAAACTCACGTGAAACTTTCCACGTGTTTTTCACGTAAGTAACAGTCAGGGGCAATAATTGACACTAAAAAGTGTCATTAACATGAACAAACAAGCAAACATATACATTAGAAGTGTTTGTGCAACTTGGAAAATGAAAAATGCGAACACCGCACCTGCCATCAAGATCTCCGACACTGCTTGAAATATCCGAGTCCTCTTCCTTTTGACCTCGTCAAGCTTCTCCATTGTAATAGTATGTAGAGGTTACTTTTTCCAGATGTCATATTTGATTAGTGGAATATATAAGCTGTTCTCGAAAGGATTGCCTGAAAAAAATGTTACGAGAAGGTTAAGGTGTTCTGGTTTTACCTGGCATTAGTGAACCCGTTTGTAAAATACACCTTAGCTGCTAGTTGTTATTCGTCATACTTCATTGGCGGAAGCTGAAGGATCGAAAACTGTGGAAGGAAAGCAATTAATCGAACCATTCATCACCTCAAAACACGAAATTTTGTTTCTTTGAGATTAGCCGTTGTTCACTTCCTCCTCCAAGATAACAGTGCAAGTCCATAGCGGAAACTGTTCGAAACGTTAATGTGTGATGTTCAATGACGTCAATGTCCTCCTAAGGTCTTCAAACTGTAAAATCTTATGACAGATCACTTCCCTAAGCTAATTAGTAGATGATATTGACGATAAAAACACCAGAAATCATATTCTGACAGCAGCGTAAAAGACATTTTGCACTAAATCTGATCTTTCGACTATCAGCTAGGAAAGCTATCATCCCATTGGATGTCTCAAAACCCTGTTTCCCCAATCAATTATTTATGTGGACAAAATTGATGTAGAGCGCGCGAAACAGCTCACCAATTGATTAAGTTTCTGTTTCTCCGTATATCATACGACCGAGAGTAGAGTCCAAATAGATGGCCGAAAGTTTGAAGAAAAGAAGTAGTGTTGACGTACTTTTAGCGACAGCACTCGTAAAGTTGTTTCGACGGGAAAGGCATACGGCAACTGATTGGTTTTTTCAGGTTTTCATCCGATCTTCAAGACCTGTGAAGGTAGCAAACATTGAAAATACTAATAAAATCTTCTAAATTCACTCGTACCTGCTTTTGTTAGCATATGAAGTTCACGTTGTGCGAAACTGTTTTCTTATGAGATGCTTATCGCTCCTTGCTTGTTTTCCATGGATAGTCTCAATGGGCTTTCGAAATGAAAAACAATCCTTTTCACATATCTTATGGTCGTTTTTCGGACGTTTCTTCATATTTTCCCGTCGAAACTCTCAATACCTTCGAGCGTTTTATCGTCGCTTGATCGCAAACTGATAGACGCGTTTTATCTTCTTTTTTTTCTAATTTCTTGATCATTTTGTGTAGAAAATCTGTTTTTACTCATTCTTTTTATGATCTTCGAGAAATATTTGAGTAAATTCTCTGAAAAGGTCAGTATATTAACCAAGTTTCGTCACATCACAGCTGTTTTACATCAACCATTTGTTACGTTAATCATCTTTCTTGTGCATCCATCTGAAGATGTCTTTCTCTTCGGCTAACAATGATTTTTCGTGAAAACAAGTTTCTTTTCAATAATTCACACAAAAAAAATCATATTTCTATCATTAAGACTAATGGAACTACGACCAATCACTTATGATATGCCGAAAGTCCCTTCAGCCAGAACACGTAAGTCTATTTAAGGAATTCTATTCTCAAGCTCATTAATTGCTTTACCTTTTAAGTTGAAGTCATGGGTGGTCTTCTGGATAAGAAGATGTCCATGACTTCGTTAAGCCAATCTCTACGAGGATTGTCTAATCCATATGAAAGGGATAAGGGACAAGAAGACACCATTTTTGATTTGTTTAAGATTCCTGGCAAGAATGAAGCTTCCATTGGACGCTTGCTGTCGGTGAATTAAAACAAATTCAAGCTTTTTGTAATTTGCCGCTTGCAGGTTTTAAAGTCATTCGGTCTTCGAGAAAAAGATCCTCGAATGCTGCCGTTGATGACAAAGCTTCATGCCATTGAGAAGGAAGAAGAAGAGCGCAATAATGAACAGCAGGAACAAAAGCATTGGAAATTGAGTCGAGAACAATTCAAAGAGTATCACCTCATTGATAGTCAATCTCTCTATTCGTTTCATGTCTTCAGATGTATTAGCGGCTGCGTAGACTTGATTTCTACGGCGTTACAGAATGACTTAGTCATACCGTGCTGGCAACACTTCGTAGAGACAATTAAACAGATTTTTAACGAAGTAAACTCCTTTCTTGGAATAATTAAATATGTGAAAAACTGAAAAACAACATCTTTAGTGCGCTGAGGAAACTGGAGGGCAGGTTGCTGATTATATTCCACAGTTAGCTAGACAATCTCCTAAGCAATGGGGAATGGCTATTTGTACAGTTGATGGCCAGCGGGTAAGATCCCAACTCTAACGAAGACTTATACTTACCTCGCAGGTATCCTTGGGAGACTCTAAAGTTGCTTTTTGTGTTCAATCAGTTTCGAAAGCTTTCAATTATGCTATAGCAGCTTCAGACTTGGGTATTCAAGTGTTCTCTGCTGATCAGCAATGATTGAAATCCTGTTAAGGTGCTGATGTTGTTCATTCCTACGTGGGTCAAGAGCCTAGTGGTAGATTCTTCAACGAAATCTGCCTTGATTCTAAAAGTAAAAAATATTTATGGAGTAATGCCATAATAGTGCTATAGATAAACCTCACAACCCTATGGTAAACTCCGGAGCCATCATTGTGACGTCCTTAATTAAGAACAAGCTAGATATGGCTGATCGCTTCGAACATGTAACACTTCTTCGACAGTCTTTTGAAAAGAAACATATTCAAGGTTCTAACTGAGTATAGACGAATTGCTGGCGGCGAATACATCGGATTCAACAACGCCACGTAAGTTCAGCATCAACTTTTGTGTACTCTTCTTCAGATTCTTATCAGAGCGTTCGACAGCTGACAGGAACTATGCTTTAGCCTATTATATGAAAGAAAATCATTGTTTCCCCCCTGAGGTACCTTTCTAGCTTTCCCACTAAGTTGTAGCCAACACTCAGACGAAATCTCTAACAGATGCTCTGGATTTCTATTTCCAATTGTGTTCTATTGAAGGAACATGTGAGTCCCTCAGTGTTATGGCTGCTACGCTTGCCAACGGTGGTATGCATTTTAGTACTAGTACTGCTGAATAATCTGAGATACAGGTGTATGCCCCATCACTTATGAGAAATGCATCGATTCCCATCCTTGTCGTGATGTTCTCTCCCTCATGTACAGTTGCGGCATGTATGATGCATCCGGACAATTTTCCTTTACAGTACCTGCTGCACTGTGTGATATGTGTTAATATAAAGCTTAATAGGTTGGACTTCCTGCCAAATCTGGAGTATCAGGTGTAATGATAGTTGTCATACCTAATGTCATGGGTATCTGCTTGTGGTCTCCATCCCTGGATAAATTGGGTAATAGTGTTCGAGGTGTAGCATTTTGCAAGGTTTCATACTGGGACGATTTCGGAAACTCTCTTCTTACCTTCCAGAAACTAGTATCGATGTTCAATTTCCACAACTACGATTGTCTATTGCATACTGTAAACAATAAGATTGATCCTAGACGGAGAGATTTAAGAGAAAGAGATCGCAGCCTCCCTGTACTCTATGTGGCAAGATCAGGAGATTTAGTTGCCATGCGAAGGTATTTGATCTTGACTGTGATTACCATTAAACGAACAATCAAGATTATATATGCAAGATGTTGACTTATCTACTTCTGACTATGACAAACGGACAGCCTTGCATGTTGCAGCTTCCGAAGGAAATTTGCCCATGATTAAATTCTTGGTTAATGTTGCTAAAGTTAAAGTTGACACTATGGACAGGTTACTTACCCTATCAAGTGATTGATTATTGATTATTTCAGGTGGGGCAGAACACCCTTAGACGATGCTAACTTCTTCAAACATCCAGAGTGTGCGCGATTCATCGAGAAAGCATTGAGAAGGGTGAGCTGTTTCGTGTACTCTCAGAGTAACAAAATAATAATTTCTTGTAGCCTTTGGGTCGCACAGACTCTGTTTCATCAGTGGAAACAGATGATGATGATTCGGAAGACGGTCTTCCTAAAGCAATTTTTTCAATAGATCATCCTTACGGTTAAACGCGAAATAAGCATAATGACGTCAAACGCGAAAATTCATTTTGAATGAAACTACAGTCTAGAGCGGTTGCATTCTTTAAAGCTCGAAAACAGATTATTAAAGAGCCGTATTTCAAGTGAAAAAACTATGTAGAGTACAGTGTTAAACAAATAACAATTCCTCCGAATGGAAATATCCTTCTTCCATTAATCGGCACGTAAATCATCGAGATCAATGTCATCTGCTGCAGATTTGGTTTCGAGCATTTTGGTGACTTCGAAATCAGGTGGCAGCTGCGGTCTGGATGGCAGCCTCCTTCCTCTTTTTTTGCTGCTCGGACTTCCCAAAATACTAAAAAATAGGTAAAGTTTTCAAAAAACAATTGTTTGTCACCTAAGAGTATCATCTTCCGTCTTGCTTTCCTGCCCTTCTACAATCAAAAACAATGCAAAGCTAACATCATATCACAAACCTTCTAATAAGCTCATGTCACCAGTTTTCCTCCTATTGCGTTTACGAGGATTCTAAAACAAACGTTTGGTTCATGTAACGAAAAGTTCAAACATTAATATTCTGCTCAAGCATATCCAAAGTCTTATCTTTATCCTCCATGACAGTAGAAGTAGAAAGCGTGCTTTTACTGAAACGCAATGAGATTACTGTGTTCTGAACAAAGCGTTTTACGATCGCCGTTTTGGTGTTTTGGGTTTTGTTTCTGCAGGAATTTCCAGCTCCACTTCCTCCAACTCAACTCCTTGATTATTAACAAGATTCGAATAATTCTCTAGAATATCAAATGAAATCTGAAATGCAAAGTTCCCACACCAGCCATCTCTGGATCTGCATAACGGCGAGACCGAGAATGCTGAATCTTTGATGAATAGGCTTTCTCTTTGATCGAACTTCTCGCAACCGTTTTAACTTCAACTTCCACTGGCTGAACAAACGAATATGAAATCACAAAAATGTTCAGCGCAAACCGTTGAGCTTGTCATCATAGCATGTGTTTGAACCATTTCGTTCTTAAAACGAGTTTGGGCGTCGTCCAATAAGCTAGAAAAAGAAGAAAGTTTGGATGCCAGCAGAAGGAAAGAACCTTTTACAAATATCTAGTGGGTCCTTCGGAAGTTTCAATCCTACTTTCAAGTTATCTTTGCCTTGAGCATACTTCTTATGAATCAGCTCAATTTGCTGCAAAAATTCGTTTTTAAACTCTCTCCCCGTATTATTTGACAAACAGCTAAGAGCGGATCATCCACAAGAGATTTTGCCAAATTGAACTGGGGTTCGGGGTCATCATTAGCCAATTCATCGCTGACAGGAGCTTCATAACGCTTGTGAGTAACTGGATCAAACTGAACTGCGATATAACAAAAGGAGATTCAGAATGATACTCACGCATGTCTCGAATATGACAATTTTGAAAGCGGCATCATCAATCAGCTTGTAAAGACAAGCTAAGGTGTCATAATGCCTTTCAGGCAAAAGATAAAGTTGAATGAATTGGGTGACTGAATGCATTTGGGTAGGTGTAATTCTGATCTGTAAACACTTTTCCATGAAATAAAAACAAAGACAACGATACTTGTGCGATATAGTCTCTGGGTTGCGTATAATAGAAGGCATAGCAAGCGTAGACTCCGAATATCCTATTCTGAAAGCAGATCTTATGAGGAGGCCGCTCACTTCAGGACTCACAGTATAATCGTATTCGGGATCAGTGGGCTCCAAAGACTGATTGTAAGAAGTAGTTGCAGGCGTTTTATTAGGAGCCAAATAAGCTAATGCCATCTGCAGCAGCCTTTCTGTGAACTATAAAAACTTTCATTTTGTTCATTTGACTGTGAGAACTCACTTCAACAAGCTCAGCACAGTTCTGCCTACCATAGAATATCAGCTCCATTTCGAGCTCTCGAAATACTTTTGAAAACTCTCGAAACCTGTGATCCTCAGATTATTATATTCGAAGATTAATCTACATACCTGACAGAATCATCTTCCTTGAACTTCATGAGCAATTGATCCAGATCATATTTTATACCCGCTTGAATGGGAGCGATGGAAGTCCCTAATCCTTTCATGAGGCTGTAAAGAGAACTTGGGTGAATAAGAAGAGTCACTCCAAAGCTCAAAGTATGTTGTCAGCAACAAATGAATGAAGAATGAGTTAGACTATTATAAAACTTTATCTGAAAGGAAACAGTGGAAACCCTAACCAGTACTCTGAACAACAAAAATAATGGAAAGATGGAAAATTCAAAATGTGTATACTTAAGACTAGCATTATTAAAGCAAATGCAATAGAATTCTAACGATGAAAAGATATAAGTTCAAATAGGTGAATGACAAATAATTATCGGCACAATACCCAACCTGTAGATTTAAACAATCCGTTATTATGAATAAATTAGTTTTAGGAGAAATGGCCACATGAAGATCCGGAGATTCTATCACAAAATAAATTAAACCGCATATACACAGAGAGAAACATGTCATTTGAAGTTTGGATTAGTTATCCCACAATGTACATTTCGCATGAATTGGAGAATATCCTTCTTTGTTATAATACCCAGCACTTTGCCATTCTTCGTCACCAACACCTGAAAAACCAATGTCAGTTCTGAAACTACAATCATCTATCACCTGTCTCAAACCCAACTTTCTGAACATGTCAATGACTGTTTCCATTGGTGTCTGATCAGTTATTGTCATTGGGGCAAGGTCAATAATTTTACGAAGCTTGAGGGGAGCAGGAGCTCCTGCAACAACTTCTGGTACCTGAAATACTTCGTTGAGAAGATTATTAAGACAATAATTCAAACCTGGGCTGTGAAGTAAACCATTGAAGATGTAACAATGTATTGTTGCGTTTTCCTTGCTGTGTGCAAGGCTATTAGTAAGTCTCTCCTACAAAAAATAATTAAAGATGAAAATAAAACGGTTTTTTTTGAGAGGGAGAGTAATGAATACAACCGATCTGTGCGTCTGCATGTTTGAAATGAAATTACCTCGTGACATATCCTACGAGGTACATGCTGTTCATTGAAGTAACAACAGGGAAGCCGCTGAAACTCGATTCTTGTAACAACTTCTCCAAATCTCCAATAGAAAGTCCATCTTCAGTTAACACGTTCAACTTATCCAGTTCACCGGGTGGTGGACGCATCACCTGAAGTAGGATGTGGAGTGAGAAACACATGGTTTTGATTACCTGTATTGCCACCGTCGAATAAGGGTATTCTTCTTTATTATCCAAGAATGGATAACCATTGAGTTCAATATGAGCATCGTAAATACTCTATAAGAAGAAATGAAAAATGAAAATACGTTTAGAAACTTACAGATTTACAAATCGCATCACCCAACCATTTGGAGAACATAGTGGCTACCATAGTAGGTACAATAAGTTCTAAACTTCCTGTCAGTTCGAACATGATCACAACCAAGGATACTGTCATCCTGGAATATAAGCATCATGATGGCTATACCTAGTTATTCTTTTACCTGGTTATTCCGCTCAAAACTGCCGCTGCGCCCACCATAGCATAAAGGCCAGGCATAACACAGTCTTTGCCGATACGGCAACTCCAGAAACCAGAACTGATTCCTTCCTCCTATGACAAAAGTATATCATTTGTTCAGCATGATTTCTTTACCTGGAAACTTTGGAAAAGTCCTTCCATGAGCATTCCTACAATACGTCCAGCGATAGCACCCATAGCAATTGAAGGCACGAACAAACCACATGGAACCTAGATAACAGAATGATCAGAAATGAAAATAATTGAAACTTGCAAACCTTGATACCAAAAGTGAAAATAGTGAGAATGAATTTAAAAACAAGAGCTGCTAGTAGTTGAAGTAAAGCAGACTGGAAATGGACGAAACTATTTTTGAGAACACGAAGGAAAGGTAACTCACATGAACTCGTTCGCCGAAAACTCCAGTATGGTAATTATCATCAACTTTGTTAGAAGAGAAAGTTTGGTTATTATAATCACAGAGATTTAACATGTAGTCTTCAGGCCCGCATCTGTCGAACAACTGAAAACAGAAGAAGGATATCTTTCTGGACAATGAAAGCATACCAGTTTAATCGTTGAAGAAGCACTTCTTCGTAAGTAAGGATTGAAATAAGACACAGCGGCTGTTACGAAAGTAACAGCAACAACCTCGTAAATAGGGTTTCCACCAAGTAGTTTAGAATTCTTTCTGAACTTGCACCACCTGAAACTGGGATAAGACAGATCGACCATAACAAGCTTACTTGATGTTGAAGTAAATGAAAAGACACCCGAGAATAGCACCGAATGCTCCAAGAATTGCGAATGGGAACAATTCAACAAAAGTCCACCGCATTATATAGTCGACATGGAAAAGTGAAGTCTGAAGAATGAGAGTTAGTGGGCATATGATGTACGGCAAAAACCTGGTCACTTCCAAAAGGATTTACAATCCGTAAAATAATTCCTGCCACGAGTGCACAAAAGAAAGATCTCCACATAGTTTTCAGAGGGAAGTAGTATGAAGCTTCTTCCAAACTAGAAAAATGTCGTAACTGTTGAAATTTGAATAAGAAATGAACCTGAAGAGCACTCCTCCAATTGGAGCACCAAAAGCTACACTGACTCCAGCAGCAGCAGAAGCTGACAAAATTTCTCTTTTCTTCGCCTCGTTCAGACCATATTTGGGGAACAAATAAGAGAATATATTACCAATACAACAAGCAAGGTGAACCATGGGTCCTTCTTTACCCATTGAAAGCCCTAGAAATACAACATATGAAACATGAAAACTCGGGAAGTGCACTAACCTGATGCGGTACAAAGCATTAATCCCACAGATTTGATAATGAAAGTCCATTTACCCAAGTAGCCTCGGATAACGAAGCCTGAGAGAATGCATTTAATTTCTGGGATACCAGATCCACATGCATAAGGAGCGAATACCTATAGTGGAGAGTAAGGCTAGAGAAAAATAAAACTGAAACTCACTTTTACTAAGAGAACAGCTAGAGTTGCCATCGACACTGCCCATCCCACATAAAAAATGTATTCCACGAGAAAATAGAAAGAGTTTTCACTGTAATAACCTAGGGTCTTGGGCCAACTCTTCCAAGCATTACAATCATTATCCTAAAACAGATTTCAAAATAGGTAGATTGTAACAACTTCTTACTTTGTAAGCGGTATCGTTGGAGGACCAACAGCAATGT
The DNA here is from genome assembly GCA_943334845.2 of Auanema sp. JU1783. Taxonomy (NCBI): domain Eukaryota; kingdom Metazoa; phylum Nematoda; class Chromadorea; order Rhabditida; family Rhabditidae; genus Auanema; species Auanema sp. JU1783. The sequence continues at coordinate 284,700 of CALQYR020007493.1, read as the reverse complement.
TCGCGATCAAGCCAAAACCTGTCAGCACAAATACCATCCTGAATGAAAAATGTCCTCAAAGTCTTAAGATAAAAGGAAATACTTTTAAGTCTGTCATCCATCGGGCACCAATATCAATGACTCCGGCACTTGCTCCTGCAGCCATACCAACCATAAGTACACAAATCCATCCAGCACCAGCATCCCAGGCACCTTGGATGAGTCCAAGAGGGAAGTCAGCTCTGAAGATAGCTTGATTATCAAAGGCACATAATGATAACACACCGCTTGTGGAGAATTTGTTTGTGGCGAAGACGATCCCTTGCTAGATCTCTTTGCCAATCAATCGTATGAAAGTCTCCGTATTTACTAAACGTTGATGTAGAGATGGTGTGAAGGGAATGAAAACAAACCTTGATATGGGTATAATACCTTCATGTGTCTCATCATCCAGATCATTAGCATGTCCGCCAGCATTGAAGGAAGCATAGCCGACTTCTGAATTATGTATAAGAGCAAGTATAATAAAGAGAAAGAGAGAAGAACCTTTGCAAGAAAAAACTTTCAAAGGGATATGCTCGTTGTGCATTCATATGAAGCAATATAACTTTTAAGAAAAACACTGATAAGAAAATTTTGATATGCACTACAAGCATTAAAGAAATGAAATCGTACCTGAGTCAGCATGCTCGTTGGATGAGAACGTGGAGCCCATGTCCACCTCTTCTAAAGAAATATCACGTGCTCGTCGATCCATCTGATAAACAATTGCATCAGACGCAGCGAACGAGAGGAAAATTTATAAATTTTGCTTACTCTGTAGCGACGATTATTGGCAAAACTGACCCCTCTAACCGGCGATGATATTAGAGAGACTGATTCAGGCTCCTCCTGTACGTAATTGGTTTATTTAAGCTGAGTACAACTATTGAATACCTCGTCAAGCAACCTTCGCATCCAAATCTAACTATAATAGCCGGCAAGTAAAATGGATGTTCAGAAGTAACAATCATATATTGTATTATGAAAATAACCTTCTAAACGATAAGCATTAATATGGAAATATCCGATGGGGTTCTACTTTCCGATGTTTATTTTCAAAATGCGAGAGACGCCATAGTGCATGGTGGTGCGTAAGAGGGTGGGGCGTGTATTGGGAAGTGTATGAATACGCTTCGAGTGTGTCCGTGATCGACCGAGAACAGAAGTTGGTCTTTAATGCTTTTTCGAGCTGATGAATTGAAATATTTAATTTTTAAATAAATAACTGTTTTACTCATGTTTCCGGTTGATTTTCAAGCTTTCTCCTGTATTTTACTAATTTGCTTGTTATAGAAATGGCCGCGGGTGCTATTCTTAAAACCACATATGCGGTGTTCGCCATCACCACCTTGGTTCTCATTGGAACAGGTAACAAGCGTAAGCTTCATTGTTTCTTATTCATGATGTGTAGGGTTGTTCTACATGCTTACTGGACAAGGACATAGATTTGATATCGCCTGGTTCCTTACTTCCACTTCACCTCATATGTGGGCTGGTTTGGGTATTGGATTTTCTTTATCCCTCTCAGTTCTCGGAGCTGGATGGTGAGCTGCATATTCAGTTTGTAAACATCATGCTTCTTATAGGGGTATTTTCACTACCGGCTCTTCTATCCTCGGAGGAGGAGTTAAAGCTCCACGAATTCGTACGAAAAATTTAGTTTCTATCATTTTCTGCGAAGCTGTCGCCATTTTCGGTATCATTATGGCTTTCGTTTTCGTCGGAAAACTTCAAGTAAGCTTTCGTTTCTAGCTCTCTGCTTATGCCACCTTTCGTTTTAGGATTTCTCAAGAGAACAACTCGATCTTAACGATCCCAACGCTCTCAATATCCTTTCAAGAAACCTTGCTGCTGGCTACATGATCTTTGGTGGAGGATTGACTGTTGGTTTCTCCAACTTGGTTTGTGGACTTGCTGTCGGTGAGTTCATTCTACTCTCATTCTGTTTCACACTCGAGAAATAATTGCAGGAATTGTCGGATCAGGTGCTGCTATTGCTGACGCTGCTAACCCAGCTCTTTTCGTCAAGATTCTCATCATCGAAATTTTCGCTTCTGCCATCGGACTTTTCGGAATGATCATCGGTATCGTGCAGGTAGGAGTTGAGATGAAGAAGCTTCTCTATAATTTGTTTTCTTACAGACTAACAAGGCAACTATGGGAAATAAGTAAATCTATTGTTCACAAGGTAAATCAAACATTCCAAATTGTTCGTTAAATGAAAAATCTGTCGTTCCCGACAGAACTTAGCACTTATTAATCTGGTTGTCATTTCCAACTGTACATTCGATCAGTACCCGTGATCACCATTTGCTTGTTCTTTTAGTATTAGCCCAATAATACTTTACTAAGCTAGGAAAGTTAAAATGTAGATTGTTTCACTGTGATTTTTGTAAGTTGACATATTTTTTGTATGTATTTATAAGAATAGAGTTATAAATCTATCCGCTTTTTAAATCACGAAATTAACTGTCCAACTACTCAATTATTTTATTTACTTGATAGTCAGTCTAATAAAAGAATCACAGACACAACGCTTTAGATGAGTGATGGGTGGTTATGGGTCGTCAACTCTTCGGGTCTTCCATATTGTATAGAACAAGTTGATAGACCAGGTTGGTCGACCATTTGCATAAGCTTCGTATCTCCCTATCTTTGAAGAGCTCAAGTCTGACATAGAATGGCGCTCTTGTCCTATTTCGCTTGATGAAAATGTTAAAGTTGTAAGTATCTCATGCACTGGTGACTCAGCTTTCGCAGTTGACTCCAATGGTTCCATTTATATTTATTTAAAACCTAATGTACTTGTTGTACGTAAACTTGTTGAGTATTATCAAAATCAGGTTAGTCTCAAGCGAATGATTTATCACTTGTACGACAGCGCTGGTATCCTTTCTTGGGCTACTCTCGCCCTTTACCGACGGACAGGTCTGAGTATTCCAGTGAGGATGGAGTAACTGTGATACCCTGTCGGTTACAAATTTAAGAAAGGTTCTATAACGGGTCATACTTCAGTATTACATTCTTTGCCTTCGGAAGCTTGGAGATGGGAGGAGAACTGGGCATACCATGTGTCGGATACTACGGATAAAGAAGTTGGAGAATTGAGAAAACTTGAAGCATTTGCAATTAATCATTTTGGGGCTGGGCCTACGCCGTAGGATTTGGAAAGCAAAGTAAATGGTACAACGAACAGAAAATTGCTACATTAGTGAGGCGACGCGTTCTCAAACGGTATATGAGATATATAGCTGCTGGACAGTGGTCAAAGGTGTTACTCAATGACAAGACAATGTAAACACGAATTGTTTAGATGCCTGATTATGGGATTTCCTTTTTGAGCGTTACAGTTGGATGCTCGAAAGTGTATAAGAACGGCGGGCATTTGTTATACGGGTTAAGTAATGACGGAGCCATTTTCTGTAGAGTCGGTATTAACTCGGAAGACCCGGAAGGGAATGACTGGGTGACGATGGAAGGGATACAAAACTCAGGTTGAGTGAGCTTGATTAGATTTGGCTTACCTTTTGTTAAAGAATCCACGGAAGATTTAGTTTTCGTCACCTGTTGCTCCTACTATCCTACGCTCATTGCTGGCACTTGGGACGGGAAGTTGTTCTGGAGATGGGGAATAGACTCAGGTTCCTTAAAGGCATCTATTATTATAAATTCATATACTAAAGTGACTCCTACCGGCATAATATGGCACAATATTCCAACTCCGAACTTGTCTGCAGTGATCGAAGCGACATTGGGGATGAACACTCTGTGGGTTACAACTGTTGAAGGAGAAGTGAGATGTTTGATTTTAAACCATCTTAACTGACATTCCCTAGATCTGGATGCACAAGCTAGAATTAACGAAGTGTCAGGAAATGCATAACTGGAAAGCTATTACCTCTGCCACGTATAAAAAAGTTACGGATGGTTCTTCTGGACGTAAACGTTGTTTAACCACTTCTCGATCTGACGTGGTACGTGAATTCACGGTCACGTAAATGCGTGGACTTTACGTGAACATTCTCATTCTTATCAATTGTTCTGGTGCATGCGGTTGTATCCAAGCATGTTTGTCTACCACAACAATTTATTTTTTTATAGTTGTTTTGCATTGGCGGAGACAATAAGCTGGAGTTACGTGAGGGTATATCAACCGAAGAATCATGTGGTCGACGCTTCGTACCTCTAGTTGATAGAACTGAGGAGGGACTATCCTGGAATGCAGTATGTTTATTCAAAGAATAGCAAACTGTAGTTATGAAATTTAGATTTGTGCAACTAGTTGTTCCGCAGTTCCCAACTACTGGACTAACAAATCGTTTCAACTTAGGACAGATTCGAACTTCAGACATGCTATATGGCGAAAAGAAGTAAGTAGACTAATAACTGGAGTATAAGCATTTGCCTCCCAATACCATCATCTCTCTTACATAATGCATATTTTGAAGATACTCCATCGTCTCGAAAGAAAAAACGAAAAACTATTTCACGTGTTCCGTGAGCGAAATGGACATACCGACGGGCATGAAGTAGAAGACACTGATTGGGAATTGATGGACCATGGATGGTTGAAATCATCAAAAGTGCAAATAGGACTACCATCCGAGAGAATGTTCAAGGTAGGGAACGCCTGTCAAACTCAGCCTGAAACATGAACTGTACAGAATGGTGTGATACGGGTCTCTAAGGATAACATAGAAATAGCAACTGCGAAAACAATAATCTGCAAGAGTAGAGCTGAGGTACATAGCTATAGAAAGTGTTCTTTTTAACATTCTCATTTAGCTCCAATTAGCTGAAGAATACACGGACATCAAAACTATTTGCTGTCTAGGACTCCTCTTTGTAGACTCAGGTTATTACAAAGTTGGATTCGCAAATGAGAATGAGAGAAGAGATTGGTTATCTCTCTTACAAGATGTGAGGTTCCACATAATAACAAATCATATATCACTTTCCAGGTTGTTATTAACTGTTTGATTGAATCGCCAAGAGACAAAAAGTTTCAAGCAGCTTGGTCTATATCGCAGAATGGTCATGTAAGATGCCATCCTATGAATGAATTGATCGTTGACAAGAACGGAATTGTAAGAAATTATCTTTTCTTTTCGAAGACCTACTACTTCTTCAGGCAAAAGCAAAGGGCTTGAGTAAAATAAGAGGCGTACTTCTACCCGGTAGCTTCCGGCACATTTCTGCAGGCGCTCGAAGGATAGTGTGGGCTATTAATGAGGTACAGTGGCTGTTGAACAAGAAAATCATTTAGTCTAATAGGATGGAGTTCCTTATGTCTTGGATCAAACCTGGTCACCTTTTCAATCTGTCGAGTTTTCACATCCAATAAACGACAGCAAGACCATTGAGGTTGTTCCTCGTGTTTTCACTCTCCAAACAGCAATTTCAGATAAGAGAATATCAGAAGAATGAAATTTTCAGAGGTTTCATTCCCCTGGTCGGTATTCATAGGGGCATGGCTGCGTGGATGGAGAACGACTCAGTCATAAATGGAAAAAGCTATCGGTTACCCTCTGATAACTGGTCCTGGGTAGAGGAATCATGGGTCAATAAGACAACAAGTGATTGTGATGAGGAGGGTTGGATGTACGCGACGAAGCTACCCGGTTCATTCGGAAAGAAACCCGTGGTTTCATTATCTATGCTACTGACCTTCTAATGTTCTCGACTTATAGCGGACGAGACCACTGTATCGAGTCAGAAATTGGCAGAGAAAAGCAAAGTACTCAAGTCAAGGACCCTGGAGAAAAGTGCAAGGCGTACATTTAGTAGAAGTTCATGTTCAAAAAAATGACGATGAAAGAGTGAGGTTCCTAGCGCATAAGCTCATCATAGATCCTATTACAGATTCTCGTATGGGGAGTAACTACTGATGGCAATGTCGTTATCCGTCAGGGAGTAGATGGCAGCACGCCGGAGGGATGTATATGGAAGCATGTAAGCTTGGTTGCCCATTTCTTTTGCTAAATCATGCTTCCAGATCTTGTGTGATTACAAAATCAGAACACTAGCAGTCGAGTCTGGCAACACTGTTTTCGCGATTACGAGAGAAAACAAATTGCTGAAAAGATATTGCAGTAGTCAAACAGATATGGAATGCACAGGTATGATGAACCTGATTCATAATAAAGAGTTGATTAGATTGGCAAACAATGGATGCCAAGAATCTTCCCGTAGTAATAGAAATGGTCGCTATGCCCGAAAATCTATGGTTTATTTCAGAAGATAGAAAACTGTGTCTATATTATATTAAAGAAGGTTATTATGTTAAAGAAGTACATATCAATATAATGAGTTAAGGTGTCTACTTAACTACAATTGATCTAGATCAAAGATCTCATATCTCGCGTGACTTAATAGGATCATTATATATATCTTCGGAATGGAACACAAAAAGGCTGAAACATCTGGAAATCAATAAAAACCTTAATCCTCAGTACAGATATGAATTCGAAAGCCTAGTCAGTGCATATACCTTTGATATAAGTATTTGTTAAATGTTGTTTAAATAAATATTGGATGTAGAGGAATAGCATGCGCTAGGTAGTTTCTACCTGAGATCGGACGAATCGTTTTGGAAAACGTGAAAGTGTTAATTAACAACATTACAAGTCATGTTCTAAACAACTATAATACACTCGATAGCTAAACTACCTATGGAAGAGTCTTCTGAGGAACCCGTTATCCTTATTTGCTTTGAAGACGTGATCATTGGGAAAACGTTTCCTATAGACATCTGGGTGCATTTTCTTGAACTAAACTCGGAAATGTGTGATGAATGATCAGAGACCAAGAAAAACAAACCTGTTTCAATTTCTTTTCCCGATCACCATCCTTCAAATGCGGATCAACCATGATTTGCTCCAGCAAGGGCATGAGATAATCATCCTGAGCAGTTTGCTGTTCTACATAGTTGTCATGCTACATAGAATAATTAACAATATCTTTGAACTATCCAAATCACCTGTATCTTCTCACAGAATTGTATAACATTTGTAGTTGGGGTGGGAATTTCGTTCAACCCCGGTTCAGCAGTCGACAACTAGAAAACGTAAAGTGGACACTCGACGAGTATTATCATAACTCACGTTTCGTCTCTGCTTTTCACGGACTTGCTCAGTTACAAGATTTCTGAGTTTATCATCTACGGCAAACACTTCTCTTTCAAAATCCATGAGTAAGGATACTAGATCCATTGCTTGATAAGGAGATAAGTGCTCATCGCACGATACTATACAGTTGGTGAGTGATTCCAGCAGCTATGAAAGAAATGAAAAAGAATCAAGTATATCTGATTTACCACTGCTCGGTTCGTTGAGTTAGGCTCCAACTGGAGACAATGATTCGAAGAAATCTTATTCATGAATTTGATAAGATGATGAAGCTTCCTGCGTGTGGAAGTTCTAATTGATAACAGAACGAGCGAAACGCATGTCAGGAGAGAATTCAAAGTTGCACGTGGTAGATCTCAAGTAAAGAAATCATTTAAGATCTACAGATCTCGACTCACTGTAGATTTTGGGGCTGAAAGCCACTGGAGCTGTTCTATACGAGCAGGATGTATTTCTACCTGAAACTGAACAATATTCATGGATGAAACATGTGATACAGTATTACCGCCAGATGATAATGGAGTACACATTTGAGCTATTTTTGAAACGACATCCGGACTCGTTCGGAGCCCGGGCAAACCTAATACGTCGTTCATATCAACACTTTCCTCAACTGAAAGATTTCCACATAACTTGTTGAGTAACATGGAACTCACGTAATCGGTCACTTCTCCTCCTCAATCTGCCTTTCTCGGGTATTCTAGGCAATGTTTCGTATATACTAAACCGAAAGTTATCAGTTATTAGAAATGATATACCTCTCTTCTTTTCCTGCTGAAAAGGTGAATCGTACATCCTCTGATATTCCATTAGTACGGATGGCAGGTGGGAGACGATGAATTGGGGTGTCAGATATATCGGAACAAGGAGAAATCATAGATGAATTAGACTACAAAGGATGATAAGATGAATGCCAAGAAAGAATAGCATACCACGAATCTAGGCATCTTCCTATCAACCAGTCTAGTGTAAGGCTGGCTCTCTCCAAAAACTGTCTCCATCTCTTTATTATGAGGCACTAGAAAGAATTGAAGTAGTAAATAACTTCTTGTTGTACCACTTACAGATTGGTGATTGATTCTTCTGATCCTCGTTGAAAATCGAAAATATATGTAGGATTGCGGAACACTCATCTTTACTCAGAATAGGTGGTTCACGAGATAAGTTGGAGCAAATTGTTTTGAAAACATTAACCTGAAAATAATTGTTGTTTGACCTTCTCTCAGGCTTCTCAGTATCAAAACCTCTTGAAATTCCTTGTAGGTTATCACATTGCAGGAGCCAGTTGGGAAGGGAAACTGTTCTAAATACTTCATGAGGCGGACCAAGTACGAAGAGAATTCTTCTGAAAAGAAATGTTATCTTAGTCAAGAACTTCATTGAACCTTTGTCCGATTTCGACTTGACTACACCGCTACTTCCAATCTTTTCGACATTCCACTTTATATCATAACCCATTACATGCCAATTCAGAAAAGAAAGATCTTCCACACCTAACTCCTCTTTCAGTCTATTGAGTTGAAATTGAATAACACAATGTGGAATTCAACAATACCTCGCCAACAGATGAGTCTTCCACATGTTCATGATATCTAGATCCGAAAGTTTCACAGACCCTCTGCGCTGAAGAGATTTTGTGTTGAGATCTAATTGTCATTCACTCACATTCAAAGCAGCTACACTGTCCTTCTCAGATCCTATTGATGGTTTGTATTTGAGAGATGTGGTATATTGAAGCTCGCGATTGATTTCTCCTAAAGCTTTTCTGACCTATACAAAAATATTATCTTTGTTGCAAAGCTCATAATACCTCAGGGTCTCTTTTCTTTTGTTTACCGAATGACAACCATACATACTCTTGGTTCTCCTTCTCTTCAGTAGGTTCTGGTGGGAATATATTGGCTGAATTTGTATATGAATAGAGAAGAAAGCCATACAAAACCTTTTTCATCAATGATGTTATCAAAGGTAGAACATGCTGGCTTGATATCAGGTAACCTCCTCTCTCTTGGACTTACAAGCATGTTAGCTCCCTAAAATTTACAAAAATATAAGGAGAGCATTATATAAAGTGATCACCTCGCCTGACGGGCATGTGGAAACAAGAGTAGCTAGATTGCCATGAGACATGGAGGTTCTACGGTCCCATTTCGATGCCGATTTCATGGGAGAGCCTTTATAACGTAAAAACTCTGGTGTAGCACATCTTTTCAAGCCTCTATAAATAATTCGCATTAGAATAAGAAAAGCTGATTGATTAATCACCCTAAGTTACTTATATTTTCTTCAGACCCTCCGTTCATTCCCGTATTTTCGAATTCAGCAATGAGCTTGGGTGTTTTAGCAGTTGGTTGAACAGCATGACTAAGTAGGAAGTTCAATATAATAAAAAAAACAAATTTTCTTACACATATAGCGTGTTACCGTCTCTGAACTCTATCTTTTCAGATGGAGGGAACCGCTGAATAACTTTCTTCTCCAAAAATTTGGTTAAAAGTGCAACACAATTCTCTCTGTAACAGTCGATGTGAAACATTAGGGACTATGTAAGCTCACCTAGATACTTGTCTTCCATTGAGAAAACGTGAGGGAATCTCTTCCATCAGGAAGTCAACAGCCTCTTTACCCGTGAAAGAATTTTCAACTTGAGAGAACTGCCTACGATGCTTCTTCCTGGGTCCCTCGTCAATGAAAGAAGTAATGATATCATTCCACTGCAAGAAGTTTTAATGTAACTATCAAGTTTTGAGCTTTACCATTGCTGTAGCTTTAAATGTATTTCTGAATACAGGATTATTTCGCCTCCCTGTTGGAGTATCATCCACAGATCCTGATCGGAGTTGACGTAATGGCCTCCATGGCGAAAAAACTGTATCCACCATGGATCTTAAAACAAAAAATAAGTAAATATCAAGAAAAAGAAGTTCAGAAATGCAATGTTCAGTGCTTCCAAGCTGTAAGGCTCTAGTTAATTAGAGTTTTGCATATAGATTTGAAAATTTAATACTCGCGGCGTGCTGTTCTAAAATTATTATAAATTCTGTGCGGGACCAATTGGGAACGATGATTAGACCTTCATTATTTCCTCTGTCAGCAACGACTTGTAAAGACGAAGTTATCATAATATCAATGCATTCCTTTCTAAACGATACTAATGAATCTTAAAATTTCATTATTTAATAGATTGAAGCCAAATGTTCAACTGTCTTCTCTTGTTTCAGACTCAACCATGGTTCTCATAACATTCAAAACAATCACTCAGATTTCTTTCACCTTGGAACTTGAACCAAGTTTGACAGTGAGTTTTAAGAACTTTTTGTTTTTTTTTCTAATTTTGAATTTAGATTGCCGAAGTCAAGCAGAAAATTGCCGAGGAAAGAGGTGATGACTATGCAGTCGAGCTTCAGAAGTTGATCTACAACGGAAAAGTATTGGAAAAATCAAGTCTCCCTTGTATAATCCATTCTTTCAGATTTTGACCGATGAGAGCAACATTCAAGATACTGGAATTGAATCATCCAAGTTTGTCGTAGTTATGTTGCAAAGAGTAATTTGAACATTCGTATTAAACACTAACTGTGTTTGATTCAGAAACCTGCTCCCCGAAAGGTAGACCCTGCTCCAGCCACTAACTCAGCTACCACTGCTACCACTACTACTACTTCCACAGCCTCTTCTGGAAAATTGGAAACTACTCCGGCTCCAGAACAATTATCTAATAATTCCACTCCAGCTCCCGCGAGCACTACTTCAAACTCAACTCCTGCACCTGCTGCTGATGAAGGTGAGGATTCTCAGCATATGTTTTATGATTTGTTTTGACAGAAGTTATAACTCCCGAGCAAGAGGAGATGATCAAGAACATTGTTTCAATGGGATACCCAAGGGATCAGGTGTTCACTTCACTCTAGATTTGTATAATCAGTAAAATTTGAGACTATCGCCATGCTTAGAGCCTCACTTTGGAATCCTGATCGTGCAGTCGATCTTCTTTTGACCGGTGATCCTGAAGGTGAAGCTATGGGATTTGTAGAGGAAGATAGCCATGCCATTGCCAGTATGTTATTGCTTTAAATTCAATGTCTAGCTATACCATCTTAGGCAATTTGGATGTTCTTGGACAACTTCCTCAGATCGAAGAGTTACGCCACGCTGTCCGCGAGAACCCCAGTATTCTTCCATCTTTGATGAGAGTAAGTTTGAAACTTTCTCAATCTGTTCATTCTGTTTCTTCAGCAAATCGCACAGATCAATCCTGATCTCATGAACGCTATTTCTCAAGATCAAGAAGGATTTTTGAGATTGTTAGGTGGAGCTGGTGCTGGTGCTGGTGCCCAAGCTGCTGAAAGAGTAAGAGAGCTCTTGATCTGTGGGCGTAGATTCACCTCACGAGTTTCAGGCCGCTCCTCAGAACACAATTAGATTGACAGAAGAAGAGCATGCTGCTGTCATGAGAATTAAAGATATGGGATTCAATGTACCAGAACATTTGATTCTCGAGGTATTTGTTTGTTTGTTTTTCATTTACACAAGTACTTCAAGGCTTATTTGGCTTGTGACAAAGATGAACAATTGGCTGTTGACTATATACTTCAAAGAATGGACGTGAGTTTAATTTCATCCCACATGTTCTCTATACCCTTATATTGCAGGAAGGCGAACTTTAATCCATTACCCTGAAGTTCACATAATATTTTGTGTTGTATTCGCTCTGTGGCGTCACTTTTTGATTTCCGCCGTTTGTGTTCTCCCAGTTATAGATCGGGTTGATCTTGTTGGTTTTAGTGACATTGTTTTACTATATATATATAATATTATTTCTTTAAATATGTTTTTTTTCCCAAATGGTAATGAATTGTCTGATTGTGCGACGTCTTTTGAATCTTAGTGAACCTCGGTAATGAACGTTGAGTATCTGATATGAGATGTACGAACAAATATGTTTGTTTGCTCAGCATGGACAAGGAAGAACTCAAGAGAGTGCAGGATGAGCGACAGGAATATGTTAAAAACCTGGGAATAGAATATCGGTTCGGATGCTATGAGGCATGCACATTCCTCTATCTAATGATGATTTATCTTTTTAGGAAAAGCGTCCCGAGTCCTGTCATTTGTTAGCTGAGTATTTCGAGGCCATCAACTTGAACTTTAAGGTTGTTCACCTAGTTCATCATGTTCACTCTTATCTTAATGATTCAGAAAGCTTTTGATCTTCTGAAGTCTAATTGTTTGGAGAGTGAATATCCTAAAAGCTGTTATAAATATGGAATGTATGTATTGAGTGGAAAAGGTTATCATCTCAGTTGTAACCTTTCACAATGGATGGTTTCAGAATGTACTCCGAATTTGAAGGACATGATCAAACCCATGGAAATCGCTTGTGATGGTGGTGTACGTCAAGGATGCAGGTATAGATCTTCCATGATATGAAAGATGGCATCGTTTTCTTTAGGTATCTCTCTCTTGTACATTGGAACGGAGAGAAAGACAGGCCGGCCGATTCTAAAAAAGCTGAAAAATACATGCAAAAGTCCGTTGTTGGTAGTTGCCTTGCTTTACAACATGTCTTGTAGGGCTTGTGAAATGGACGACGGAGAGGCATGTTGGTTGTTAAGCACTTGGTACATGGGTAATAAAGAAAAATTTGTAACAAGTTCAAAGGGGGACGCAAAAGTTTGTTCGCTAACCAGTTCCTTCCGAAAGTTTTCAAGTTTTTATAGGAGTTGGACCGCACAAGCCTAGGCTCGTTGGAGAGAAGTATGGAGAAATCGCTGCTATACGGTATCAAGGCTTGCGAGAATGATATTCCCCACAGTTGCGCCAACGTGGCAAGGTTGACTTTAGAAAACTAGTTCCTAATACTGTGTATGTTCGAGGATGTACAAGCTTGGTGATGGCATAGAGAAGGATCCAGATATGGCAAAGAAGTATATAGATAAAGCTAAAGAAGTTATGGAAGCGATGAAGAATAAAGAGAACTCAGCAGGATTCACTGGTTAAGCAGAGAGTTGTTCATTCCTTATCAGATGGTCAGAGAGATTTCATGTAGATTTTAGGGGCAATTCATCATACTTAGAAGAAAAAAGTAAAACTTTTTAATTGTTTCAAGTATTTTTTATTCAATCAATACATTCACACAAGAAGTGCTCATAAAAATATATTTAAAAGAGAAAATGTTTTATTATTAATCTCGCATTGGTCATGAGATCACTGAGATGGAGATCATACAAATGATGTTCATTAGTGGCAAAACAATACTATTTGGAGGTCCTCTAATAGGTTAGAACACTTGAAGATATACATATATGGTTAATCCAATTATGCAATTGAATTAAAATAAGAAATCGAATACTGGAAATAGAGCTCTGTTGATTTTGAAGTCAGCTTGAACTGTCATTTGACCGTCGGTAAACCGAGTCTTGCCATGTTGTTTCATGTGAATGTTGTGGTTCGTGAAAATGGGTAAATTGCCGCCCATGTACGTTGACAACAGAGACTGAAATGAAAACGGTAATATCAGGATGATGAGTGGGGACAGCTGAGTGAGGAAAAAATTTACCTCAATGGCATCGATGTGCTCTGCTGTGAACTCTTCTAGTATTGTTTGGATGTTCGAGACACGGAATTCTTTCTGTCGGATCTTTCCGAAGCTGATATCCTCAATGGTATAATCTGCTTTCCATTGATACTTTCCCTCTGGTAGAGCTGTCAATTCTAGATTTCGAACTCGCAGATTGAGAGGTGTGTGGAAGGACAAGTAAACTTGTCGGCTTTCTGTATCAGCCTGCTCATACGTTAACTCGAAGTGCAAATCCAATTTCAAGTGAGCCTTATCTTCACTGAATGTGATTTTTGGACTTTGAATGCAACGAGCGTCTAATCGTCCTGAAATGATTTCAATGAAGTATTCAAATAGTAAATTGAATTCATTTGTTTTGATGAAATCGAAAATTTATAAACACTCTTAATAAGCTGAATTCATTTTCAAATTGATATTACTGAAAAACAACCGCTCCCGACGTCTGCAACTCAAGAATGATGACGCGCTCAGCCCGCCACGTGAAATGTTTTGAAATTCTCGCGCGTATTTCAAAAATGCTATCACAATCATAAGAGACGTCAGAAATTTGACGAATTCGGTAAATGAAACAACGTTTATTCTTGTTTTTACTCACCTGTTCCTTCTATAGCTTTTGGCAACTCCAACACATTTCCGATACAAACTTCTTTCTCTTGACAATGAGTTTGGAGCATTTTTTTGATCTACAAACATGATAAACGTATCTGAGCACTGTTTCACCGTATGATTGTACCTGCTCAATGTGATGGAAGTTGAAAACTGTATCTCCTTTCTTGTTCAATTCATCAAAATAATTATTTATAAAGTTTTCAGACACAGCAATCGTTGTCATAGTTGAAGGCTGGAGTATATGTGTATGATACTAAGTATTCGGAAATTTCTTTTTTACCTTATTTGGCAAGCGGACAACATCATTTGAATCGCCCTCTTGAATTTCATGCGAAATGATGACACTTTGATCATTGGCTTCTGTATGAGAAAATTTATAGTGAGTGGAATCGGTACTCTGTAAGAGAATTATAGAAGAAGCTGCTTTCAATACAAATAAGATTACGGTAGGTAGCGGACGTGGTAAAATTAATGATGTTTGAGCCGTTTTGAAGATTCGATTAGCGAAACTTGTAACAGCTGGACATATCCGTCTGGCAACTCTTTCAATGATCTCATCCCTACAAGATCACATATAAGCATTGACAGTGTGCATATCAATTACCTGATTGTATCAGCTATTTGTGCTGGAAGTATAGGTCTTAATGTAATATCAACAGATCCAATGCTATGCGAGCAATCTCTGTCGATAGCCTTAAACGAATAATATTTTTGAATATCATGATAGATGCTCACCATCATCTTTCCCTCCTCATTTCTGTTGATGTCTAGATTAATGTGCAAATCTTCAATGATTGCCTCCAATTGTCCTTCACGAATTGTTCTGTATTTTCCGTAGTAGAGGCCGAGAAGCTTTGCTTGTCCACCTTCCGTACGTATTTTGATTTGGTCCTTCGTTGACTAAATGTACGGTATACTATAGAAAGTACGGTATATTCGAACCCGCATATGAATGGTAGGCGGTAGGAAATGGACAATCTGAATCGCATCAACACGAACATCGAATTCGAGATAAGAAGTTTGGAAAGAGATGGTCGATTGACGAAGAGCATCATGACGAATAGAGGCCATCATTTGCTGAAATTCATCAAGATAATTAAAAGCAACCATGAACAAACACCTACATGCCAGAAGTAATTGATGGCATGGGGAGAGATCTCAAATGCTAGATCACTCTGAATTTTCTTATCCGTATCCTCTACAAGATCATCCTCTTCATACTCTGTTTCAAATTCTGATTGGAAGTTTTGCAATTCATTCCAAAGCTTCTTGATTCGTGGATGTGTCGTAGGATTAT
The DNA here is from genome assembly GCA_943334845.2 of Auanema sp. JU1783. Classification (NCBI taxonomy): domain Eukaryota; kingdom Metazoa; phylum Nematoda; class Chromadorea; order Rhabditida; family Rhabditidae; genus Auanema; species Auanema sp. JU1783. Next base: position 269,066 of record CALQYR020007493.1, on the reverse strand, counting down.
CAATTGAATTATCATTTGATAGAATATTGAAGGATGTCACAACAACAAGTAAACTTGTCAAAACGTATGTAAGTACTCGCATAATCTGAAAGAAGAGCTTAATGAATTCAAATGCAAATTGGAGAATCGAATCATTTGTATGAGGTAAGACAGTTGTTACTACAAGTGAATAATCATTCCAACAAAATTCCAAAGAAAGATAACAAAATAAATCTGTGGCCGCAGTTGTTTTTTGAAAAATGTTTCAATCGGCAGCTCTTTTCGCTCTCTCTCTCTCTTTCTCTCTCGCTCTTTCCGTCTGCATCTCTGGTTCTTTCTGTCTCTCATCTCCTCACCATAATCTCTATCTCTAAAATCTTTTTTTTTGTGCAGGAGTTTCAAATAAGAGAGGAGCAAATAGAAATTTGGCAAAAGCCAACAACAGTCACTTGACGACGATCATTTAAGCTATATGTTGGACAGGGTGACTTTATAAGGAACACAGACATGCACACATACGAAATTCAGGTGTTCAGGAAGAGTATGAACGCAGGAAAAGGACTTTCATCATAAGCCGCATAAGCTTAATGCTTAAAGTTGATAAGATGGGGAAGAAGAGAATGTAAGGAATGTGTGCCATTGATGAACAAATATTTTGGAGCTGTTGAGAGAAAAAAAGGAATGACACCATGTACCGAAGAAGTCAGTGATGAATAAGACTTTATAGAAAAAAAAGTAAGAAAGAAAGTTATATTAATAGATAGATAAGGAAGACGCAAACGATAAAAATAAACCCCGGAAATGTTGAAGACGACCAAAAGCTCAGATACTACTGTAATTGAAGAGATAATTATTTAAAAATCCACTCGTGTACCCTCCTCCCCATGTTTTTCCCATGCACGAATAAAAAAGAAAAAATCTCCAATTTCGCTTGTAATGCTTTCATTTCCTACTTCATCCCTCTCTCTCTCTCTATAGAAGTATGGAAAGAGAGAGAGGGAAAAAGAGAAAGAGGGAGAGAAGAAGAGAGAGAGAAGAGATAAAGGTTTGTGTCAATTGCATTAGTCAATTGAGATTATCATGAAAGCAAATCCTCCTAAGAATCTCACAATCAAAATGTACTTCCTTTTTATATTTTTTGTGTATGTTAAGAGAGAATGAGAGAGAGAGAGACTGAGAGAGAGAGAGGATGCTAGAGAGAGAGAGAGAGAGAATGATAGAGAAAGAGGTTTAATCAACCTGTACTTTCAATTTGTTCCATTAGAAGGAGATGAAAGAAAACAAAATCTTCAAAGTATTTCATATAATTGATGAGAACTACATAATATTTCTGGAGTTTGTGTGTCTGTTATCTTTTTGAAATTATCACGCGCAGACTAAATATCAAAATTTACAACAAACATACATACAGAGTGAAAGAGAGAGAGGGAGAGGTACGAGTAGAAGAAGAAAGAAAGAATATGTAAGATGGAGGAGAAGGAGGAACAACCGTACTGCAAATCGTCTGAAACGGAAATGAGAGACTGACGTCGCAACTTTAAAGTTCACGTCAAAAACACGTAAAATTCAAAATATGCAATGAGAACGAAAGACCAAGTGAATATGTGTGTTGCAAGAGTGGAGATCAACAGGAAAAGCAAAAAAAAAAACGAAATGGGGCAGAGCAAGAAGATTCACAAATTCGTAGGTAAGAGTTTACATTAGATGTCACATGTGGAGAAAGTTTCGGAAGAAGGACGTCAGCAGCTTTTTAAGATCACGCGCAGTTTTTTGAAATTAAAAAGATTATGACCTCTGTTTGAGAAGTAATTGACGATGATAGCTTAAAAGATGAAGGAAGAAGAAGAAGAAGAAGAAGAAGAAAAAGCAGATGCAAAAGCTGGTTTATAAAGGTTCGCCATGTGGAAGAGCTACAACATACACACACACACAGACACGCGATACGGTAAATGGTTGACATTCTGAAGCATCTCGACGTCGACAGCATTTCCGTAGCAATGATGGATTATGTCACGGAGGTTAAATGAAATGTTCATTTTTATCACAAAAGTTATCAGTATCGCCATTATCAGTCACTCTCTTAAGCAATTAAGAACATATTTCAGAGTATTTTGGACAAAGTAATTCATCAAATATGAATTAAATGAAGAGACTTCAAAAATCGCCAAAAGAGAATTGAAAAAGCATCTGATGAACAAGAAAGATCTTGATGTAACCATCATAAGTATAGTCATGTGAAGAGAGAAAGAGAGAGAGAGAAAGATAGTATATGTATGAGAAAGATGAAATTGGAGAAAGGATGCAACTTAAAATGAATTTGAAAAAACGACTAATGCCCTGAGGCGCCGTCTTCAACAGCATCCTTAATGGATGGGCCAAATGTGGGAACGGCGAATGTGTCTGTTCCTTTCATTATGGCAGAAATGTGAAAAAAAATGGAAAAACGAGAAAATGATTGTAAAATTAGCTTTGGGTTACATCCGTTAGAGGCTGGCTGACTGTGGTTTGTAACCGGTAGCGAAGAACAACAAATGCTTGTTTAAAGTGTAAAAATCGGTTACGATCGGCAAAGCCGGAAGCTGCTGCTTTTCCTAATATGGATGGTGAACAAACCTATTGGCTTAATCAAAAGGACGGAGCTATAAAAATGAAATTTTGTCGCCATTTTTTGAGTAAAAGAATAACAAAGAAATAGAGCTTGAGAACTAGTTAGAATAGTTCAATCAGAAAGACCAACTATGGGTGGGGTTGGTTGACAAAGAAATAGAGAGAGAAGAGTTCTAAGAGAGTCCAAGAGTTGAGAAAGATGTATTAACAGGTTGAATAAAGCTGGAAATACCAGTAAGAGAGCAAAACGAGAAAGAAACAGAAAAGGAGACGAAGAAGAAGAAGAAGAAGAAGAAGAAGAAGAAGACGATGGACGGTTGGACGGACGGACGGACAAAAATGAAATTTTGGTGTCGGCAATTTGTAGTTTAATCAAGCAAACAAACCCATTCTCCCTTGTTCGTCCCAACCATCAGTAGTGATGGTGTACTTCTTGAGAAAAATCGTTTGGAGAAGGATAAGATCTATTTTGAGAAACTGATTTGTCGGAAAACGACGACGCACCACAGACAAACCAAATACTTCCGGTGAAAAATAAAAAATGGAAGAAAAAAATGATTTTTGAGTGTTCGTTACCATGGAAGGATGACGACATGGATTTACAGGATCAAAGGTCGATCAAGGTGATTTACAATTACTAGCTTATAAGCAAGCTTAAAACTTGATAGAATCTTCTTGTAAATGATATATTGCAGATATAGGGAGCTTGCAAAACATACAGAAGATGGATGAACATGACATCGATATGTTACAATTCAATAAATCACATGAAGATGATGAAGGTGTTGGAATAATAAGATCTTTAAAGCGAATTACCAAAATAAACGATCAAATAGTTGGATGGTAAAGAGAGAAGGGGGCATTGAGTTGAGACAGTAGCATGGAGCGAGCGATGCGATAGATAGACGTGTTTGGATGATATGGTGATGGAATGGATGATGACAATCATAAATTGGATGTTTGCCAAATGTTATATTTAAAACAAAAACGCCTTATTACACGAATATTAATTATGATTTTGAATAAAATATGTTGTGGAAACAATGAAACGGCCTAATACGTACGTCAAAGAGCTGAGAGGATAGTGAGAGGAGGGAGACAGGACAGGGGCGCGGTGTGTGAGAAGGGCAGGTGTGACACACAAAAAGCTTTTGTTTTAGATTCGACAGGGCAAAGTTAAAACTTGAAGGTTTAAAGTAGAAGATGGTTGAAGCTTGATCAACAGAAACAAAGAAACAACACACCTGACTGTCATCTGATGACTGAATTTGAGATTTTAACATTACACGCCTTTCCTTTTTCTTTTTTTTAATGCCTTCCTTCATTCCTCCTATCATACGTTCTGCTCGCTCTCAACTCTACCAAATGACTCATAAATCTCCATCGATTTACATGATACCCACTTGTACCCACTAATTAGAGATTGAGTTGCAGAAATTTCAGAAAATCATTTTTCTCAATTTCTATTCGTTGAGCTATCAACGAACTATCAAAGTCTACAAATTCATTGAAATGGGAGCGGAACAGCACGAACTGTCCTGATGAACTGCAATTGGCATTTTGAAGCCCCGCTAGAGATTTTTATTAGTCGCTGATAATCATGAAGGGAAGAAGAAGAAAAGAGATCCGGAGATGGAAGTTGAGAGATATAGAGTAAGCGTTAGAGAGAGAAAGAGGTGGTTGTGAAGAAAAAAAAAGAAACGTGGGAGGAATAAGGAAAAGCAACCACTCTGTACGACGTCAACACGGAAAATGATGCAGAAAGCGGACGAGGTTGCACGTGTCTCAAGCATATGCTAATTTTATACGTCAAACGAATAAGTAATGCGTCAATTCATAATCATTTCATATCAATTTGCAAGATGAGACGAGAGATGTGAAAATCATATACCAAACAAGGTAAAAAAGATATTCAGAAGGTCAGATTATGAAATTTTTGGAAACAAAAATCTATTTTAAGCTGTTGTAGTTGAATTTAAGAATCCGGTTAGATAGGTTCGTCGCTTGATGATAGGTTAGGAAAATTGAAGAAGAAGAAGTTTTCTCTTTTTTTGACGAAGCAAAGTTCTTTCAGAGAAATGCGAGATCAAATCACAAACTTCTCAAATGAAAAACAAGGTTTGATATGAAAAATAAATTATTTGAAGACAAAAAAGGAGATGTCAAACGTGTGATATGAGGAGGCAAAGAATACGATTTTGGTTTTGAACTGACAGAGAGAGAGGGAGAGAGAGAGTGGCTTCTACATTGTGCTTATCACCTCTGACGTCACACAGATCATAAAATACATGAAAATGATAAAAGTTAAAATATATAATTAATTATGCTAATTAGGAGAGACATGTAGGACGACTGACTAAGCGGATCGTCATTGTTCAAAGCACAACTGTCACTTGATGTTCATAACAGAGAACCAAATGGTTATCGTTCTCGGAGTGATTATGATTCTATCATAAACATACTGTAAGATAACCAGCTTGATCGATTGGGTCATTTTCTTAGTCGCATCCCCCTCTTTTCAGAGAATTCACGTTTCTTATCATATTTCTAACACTTGATTACTGTATAAAATCACATTTCTCTCATTATGCTTCTCTGTACTCTCTCTTATATGATAACTCTCTCAAATCTTTCAAATTCTGAAATGACCAGTGAGAACGAAGTTTTTTCAAATAAAATTTCTAAATATAGTCATCGCCTATTTCTATCGTTCGACCATCTCGCGCACTTCGTGAACGTTGAGAGATCATTGGCAAACAACTTTTCAATATAAAACTGGATGAATCACGCATATTACCATATAATGAATTTAGATTATCATTTACAAATAGCTTATCAACAACACCCACCCATCCTCTTCATTCACTTTCTCATCACGACTCCCCTCCCACCCATTTCTACTCTGAAATGGATGAGAAGGAAATCTAAAAGCTTACAAGAATAGACAGTGACCTGTCTGTTATGATATGCAGTCAATTATCACATGAGGACAAAGATGAAAAATCAACAAACTGACCCAAATATGGGAATTATCGATTAATTACAAAAGTTATAAATGAAATGTAATGAATAGGTTGAAGCTGGACATCAGAGATCATTGATTGCAAGTGTTTATAGTGATGAAACCTCAAAGAACGATGAGCATCTTATGTAACTTATAAATTCAAATGGATGCGTGACATGTTTACTAATTAGAGAAACGAGGAAGAAGGGGGAGGGGAAAGCGAGGTGAAAGGGTAAGACAACAAAACATTTTAAAAAGTAATCTGATCAAGAAGAGATAGTATGTTAAGACGAGAGAGTAGACAGAGATGAGGTAAGAGAGGTCTATTCATTTGAAAAACAACTGTTTGTCATCATTTCTTTTTTATTTTACTTTTTATAAAACCTTGTGTCCAATAAATGCATTTTTGATTTAAAAATTGCATGTGGTGTAAGCATGAGAATGTTCTGATGAAGAGCAATCATCTGTTGAGCTATGATGCAATTTGTGATAATCAAGAATTAATTTGTAATAGGATTAGAGTAAGACGGGATTAGTTCATAAGGACGCTCACTGCTTTTGATAAAAGTTGTTTTAATTTCAAATATGTTATAAATAACATTCAAACATAGGTTATATGTTATTGCGTCAGCTAATCATAGAGGTTGTTGCAATTGATGACAGTTATGCTAATGGTATGTGTGTACGTGACGTACGTGGATGCAGATATTGCACTCATTTCGAACTCATTCTTACTCATTGCGATCATAGAGAACGGTTGGTTCAGCAGATACGCTGTTGACATTGAGAATGTGAAATCAACGATGTTTTTGATAGAAAGCAGGTTGCACAGTCAGATATGTAAAGATTGATAATTGATATAAAGCTTTGGAAGTAACCTTTTTTGACTTGGATTGCTTATCAGTTAAGCCGTTATTCCTTTATCTCCTTCAGGGTTCCCTTATAAAAGACTTTTGATCTCGAAGATCATTCCATTCTCTCATAATCTTTTTTTTTCTCTAAAAGGTCTTTCTTCTGAAAATTTCTTTACTTTAAGCAAATGGGTAAGTTGCTAATACTAACATTCACACTCTTGGCATATACATTGGCTGCCGGTCCAGAAGTCGGTCTTGGTATCTTAGACAATCTGGTTAGATTACTGTCTCTCTCTTTCTCACACTCCTTATATGAATCTTTTGCAGAACAAATTCTTCTCATCAGATGCAAAACAAGAACAGATTGATACAAACAGAGTTTCTACACAGAAAGAACCAGTAAAAATATATTTTTGTTTTGCCAAAATAATTTTTAAAAATCTGCAGATAAGATGGCAAGATCTAGAGACGGAGCCTTATGATAATGTTATTCATTTTGAGGGAGAAACACATTTCAAGAATGTCAAACAGTTGACATTCGGAGGTGAAAATGCCGAAGGATACTTCAGGTTTACAACTCACACAACTAATTCCTTTTACAGAATTACCTTTTCAGCTTTGACGATTCCAAGCTTACTCTCCAAGCTACTGGTTACGGTACTGACTGTGATCAGGTAAAGCGCTAATGGTAATGATATGCGGTAATAAGAGTCTTCATTAGATTTATGAATTGGATTTGAACATTGATCCAAGAGCACAGACGTTGAGAAGGATCAGTACAGGATTGGGTGGAACTACTTGCTCTTACTTCTTCAAGGAATCGGATAACAACCACCGTTTGTATGCTGGAAACTTCTGGAATGTGAGTTGCTGTCTCATCTACTCAATAGGGTGTTTTCCTTCTAGATAACACCAGAAAAATATCCTGATATCACTAAAACTTGCCCACCAAAGAAATGTGCAAACCCAGACACAATTGCTGATCAGACCTTGAAGAAGCTATGCAACACATCCTACACTTGGGACATCGTACCTGATTATGATATATTCAAGGTACTCAAGAGCATTGAAGGTGTTCACTTTCACATGTTCATAGGTTGATCGCTTTGGAAACCTTGTTCAACGACTGACTAACCACGACGGATATGATGCAGAAGGTGTGGTGTCTCCAGATGGAACTAAAATCGCTTTCACTTCCTTCCGCGATGATGATCTCGACTTATACATTATGAACAGTGATGGAAGTAATGTCACTCGCGTATGATCTTTTCAATCAATACCAAACTATGATATCTTTTAAGCTGACTTATACTCTTGGGTATGACGGTGGAAGCTTCTTCTCACCTGATGGTAAACGTTTGATCTTCCGTGCTAGTCGACCAAAAACCAAAGAAGAAGTAGAGAAATACAAAGTAATACATTGTTGTTGTACTACTGTTTGGAAACGTCTATCCTTCAGCTTCTCCTTTCATACGATTTGGTTGAGCCCATTGCTATGGAATTGTTTGTGATCGATATTGATGGAAAGAATATGAGACAAATCACCAATCTGACTCAAGCCAACTGGGCTCCTTACTATCTGAACGACAACAAGCGTGTAATCTTCAGGTACATTCCAATATCAGTTTGGTATTCTTATACTACTCCTGTTCAGTTCGAACTATGACGATGCCGCAAACGGTTTTGGTGCATTTGCTCTTTACGTTATCAATGACGATGGTACAAATTTGCAAAGAGTATGAATTCTTTCTGAATAACTCAAACGTAGGCTTTATAGGTTACTTTTGGAGATAAGTGGCAATTCAATTCATTTGCTATGATGAATTATGGAGGTAACAAACTAGTATGGGGATCTTCAAGAAATGGATCTTCTCAATACGAGCTGAATTTGTTCATTGCTGACTGGGTTGATCCTTCTAATACTTCTTCGCACACCACCGCATCACCTCCTGAATCTTCCACAAAACTGTCAAATGATCTCAAGCCATGGGCTTCCCTCGTAGCTCTCATCTACTTTCTCTTATCCCACTAAGCTTGCTTAGTTAGTTAGACAATTTTTGAAATATTTGCATACTTATATACAATATGATTGTTTTAAATAGATATTTATTCAAAAGACGTTTCAAAGTGTGACAATACGAATGTAAGCTAAGGGAAGGTTGACGTGCAGTCATGTCCGAGTGGTTAAGGAGATTGACTAGAAATCAATTGGGCTCTGCCC
>CALQYR020007493.1:248847-260284 GCA_943334845.2 Auanema sp. JU1783 | reverse complement strand
CATGTCCGAGTGGTTAAGGAGATTGACTAGAAATCAATTGGGCTCTGCCCGCGTAGGTTCGAATCCTGCTGACTGCGAACATTTTTGCATTTTCGAAACAGTTAGTATTTAGCTTTTTTTAAATTAATATGTTAGAAAATTTGTTTAAAAGTCGAGATAACGCGCTAACGGGTATGCTTCATAACGCTGGAACTGTGATTCGTGTACAAGTAGGAGTTCGACCAGTTCATGATAACGACCATTTATCTCTTGATTGCAGAACCAGTATCCCAATTTTGACAGTTCCTTTAGTATTCTTACTTTTCCGAAAGCCCCGTTCTGTTGATGTACTTCCACCAATATCTGAAAAAATCCATTTAGCTTGTATGAGTGAGTGGGAGAAGAGAGCAACCGCATGCCGCGCATCTGTTTTCCGAAATGATCACGAGTGTGCGCTCACGTGATTATGCTAATTACCTGTGCCACGCGGAACTCCTCAACAAAAGGAATGATAGTATCAAACTCGTATCCCTCTATATCCATTTTTAGTATTTCCACTTTATCAATCTGTTGTCTCTTCAGCAAATCGGACAAAGTTTCAGTCCCCCCTCTCCCATTCCCAATCATAGCTTTCACGAAGTTGCCATTGAGCGTTTTCAGTCTATCCATCGTAGACTTTGATTGAGCAAACTGTAATCAAGCTGGTTGAAGAAAACGATTTTGAGTATTACGCTATCAAATGCTAATAATCGACAACGTTTCTCTGAAACTTCTTGTATTTCTTCATCAAATGAGATCATGTTGTTAATTCCGAGTGATAGTACGACACAGTTGGTTGGAAGCCTTCAATGATCTAATCATCGTATGAAACGCGGAATGATTAACCTATGAGGGCTACAGATCCATTTTCCGCCATCACCTACTGTTCCCAAGCGAACTTTGTTCGAGCAAAATAACTAAACAAGGAATGATTCAGTGTATTGGTTGGAGAAATCGATCAATACTTCTGGTACTAGGGCATTATAGAATGTAAGATGATCAGTCTCATTACTCTCGAGAATATTACGAAAAGCTCTTCTACGTATGGGCGCCTGTGTGGAAGGGGAAATGATGAGGAAAGAAGAAACTCATCAACTCACTTGTCTTTTAAATATTTCACCTTTGAATGAAGTCGGTGAGGAACTCTCGTTGACGTCTTATGAAGATGACAGTTTCAGTATAATTACGAGCAAACTCACATTTAAGCTTGAGAGAAGAGAACAGGAGGAATATGAGAAGAAGTACGATTATTGAAACTAATAGAAGGAACAGACGATTAGACATTCAGATGAAGGATATCTCCATACGAGGGGCAATGTGGAATATGTTCATAAAAGGACATTTCATGTGTGAGTGTGTAGATAAAAAGTCTGCTGAACAGTTATGGAAAAAATGAATTGTGAATGGTTGAACAGGTGTTCCAAATATGTCTCTGGTCTATACTCTTCTTACTACACCCACTCATCAAGCATCTGAAACGTTTTGAACTCAGTGAGACACCAACAAGTTATCGATTGGATTATAGTTTTACGCGAAGACGGAAATCAATTACAAGTCATTCAATCAATTTTCCATTGAACGGAACAAATTGTGTTTTTCTATAAATTCAAACAGCTGACAAGAAGAAAAAGAAAAAAAGTAATTGGCCTTCTCTGGTTGTTTGAACGCGAAAGTTCAACACTTGGTCGATCATCCGATTGTCTTGCCTTCCATCCTTCTCTTCTCAATCTCCCCCCCCCCTCCTATCCCATTTATCTTTTTTCATTTTTCATATTATCTTCGATGAACAAAAGTCTTATAGTTGTATTATTTCTTATATTCCAATATGTTATATCACATCCTTATTTGATTGAAAAGAAAGGATCTCGCAAAGGTTTGCCTTCCTTCTACATCTCCTTATCATTCTTCTTCATTTAAGTTGTATATGAGGACGAACAGCTTGGATTCAACGTCAAATGTTCTTCTTGTGTAGCTGCCTTATCCTTTATGAGGTTTATCATTCAGCAAATCCTCTTTCTCCATAATTATAACTCTTTCAGCTTCATTGTCAAGGCTGATGCTTCTGTTCCAGTCATCTTAGAGTTTGCCAAAGTTGTCTGTAAGATATTTGCCAAACAGAGTTGGGTTGTCTGCGATGGAATTTCCAATCAATTCAAAGTTTTCTATCTTGTCATTATCTGTTTTTATAGTTTTAAACCTTTTAAGGAAGAATTCTTTTATGTGTTCCGTCGATTGTCTTCTTCATCAGCGTCCGAAGTTTGTGGAATCTTATTGCCGGACTGTGCAGATCCTTCGGACAAGAGTCAGTCGGGATGGGAGGTGAGAGATAGATAGATAAGCAATAATAGAGAATGTAATCATTCACAGGTGGAACTACCTCCCAAACCGAAAATTCGTGTGAAGTCACGTCAATCGAAAAGTACTCTTCTAATCTGTTTAACGTGTTTCTTCAATTATCTCGTTTCAGAAGGTCGTAATGGCAAGAAGCTAAGAGTTCTTCAACTATCTGACTTGCACATCGATTATGAATACTTGCCTGGCTCAGAAGCTTACTGTGCTCTTCCTGTCTGTTGTCAAACAATGACAAGTAATCATCTTTTAACTTATATTAATTCATTTGTATTCATTGTTAAGAGAATCCAACCAAACCAGCAGGTTACTGGGGAACATCAGGAGACTGCGATGTCCCATTGCACACGTTGAAGCACATGATCGAGCACATCAAAGCCACTGAGAATGTGATCTTATTTATGAGTAATACTCTCTATAACTATTCGTTTTGAAGATCGATTACATAATGATGTCCGGTGACTTTCTGAATCATGTTGATTGGAAATATTCCAAAGAACTTCATATGAACGGAATTCACAACATCTCTTCTATGCTCAAGCAAGTGTTTCCTGAAACACCAATCTACTGGGCGATTGGCAACCATGAGGGTGTTCCTGTTAATAGGTATTGCTGATCGTTTCGTACCTTTCGTACCTTTCATACCTTTCATGTTCAGCTTCGCACCTCATTTCGTAACGGAAGAGAAGTTCTTGCCCACATGGCTTTATGAAACGATTACTAACGTTAGCAACCCATGGCTCAATGAAGAAGCCGTAAAAACTAATAATTAGTTCGTTTTCGTAATGTTGACATGTAAACTATAATGATTTATTGCAGTAGAGGATCTTACTCATCATATCCCGCTAAAGGATTGAAACTGATCTCTTTGAACACAGGATACTGTGAAACAACTAACTTGTAAGTACAGTTCATCCTCCAGTCCTCATTCCTTTGTTGTAGTTTCCTCTACCTCAACCAGAGTGATCCTGATGGAACTATGTCTTGGCTAGTCTCAGAACTATATGAGGTTTAACCAAGATGCTTCATACTTTGTCAAGTTAAGATTTTAGTCTGAGAAAATCGGTGAAGCTGTTCACATCATGGCTCATATTCCTCCAGGAGATGATGAGTGTCTCGAAGGGTGGGCTCGTAACTACTACCGCATCGTACAAAGGTTCTCTCAAACCATTGTTGGACAGTTCTTTGGTCATGTTCATCTGGATTATTTCATTATGTTCTATGAGAATATGAATGATCCAAGCTCCAAGCCAGTCGGAGTTGCTTATTCTTCTCCTTCCGTAACTACCTTCTCCAACATGAATCCAGCTTATCGTGTTTACACCATCGATCCTTCTAATAACTTTGTACGACATCTTCATTTCTTCATCCATACTTATTGTGTTGATTTCAGAAAGTAGATGATATTGATAACTATTGGACAGATGTTGATATGGCTGATGAGCAGAACCCTCCAGTTTGGAACAAACTGTATTCAGCTAAGGTACCCAGAGAGATTCAATATGTTGAAAAGGTTTTGCAATAGGATGCTTATGGTTTAAAAGACTTCTCACCTGATTCATGGAATACAGTGATGAAGAATCTTCTTGTAGACGAGGAACTTCGAAAGCAGTTCGTGAGGTATGTGAACTAGATTGCTTCATTGCATGATATGTGGTATTCTCATCCTGTTTTTCAGATATTCTTACCGAAAAGAGAAAAATAATTGTAATTTTATGTGTCAAAACAGCTTGATGTGTCAAATCAGAAGTGGACATCACAACATGTCATCGTTATGTATGAGCGAGAAAGCTCACGAAAGATATAATTCATATCAATTGGGAGACGATCAATCTTATTTACAAAATAATCGGATTCCCAAATAAAATATCAACCGCTCATCGTCTTGTGCATAGTAGAAACTGATTTGAGCAGAGCTGCGCTCACGTTTTCCACGTTGTCCACGCAATTCACGTGTTTCACGTGTTTCACGTAAATACGTATGTGTAGTTAAAGTATGTGTTTGACATGGGTTTTGATATGAACATCGGACGTCACTTCACTCAGAGTGACAAGCGGCTGTTCATAAGACAATTAATGTGATTTCCGGTGCAGCTTGTGAAATGAGTTGCTGAAGAGTAAGTTAGAGTTTAGAAGAGTATGTCATTCATCTTTATATCTCATACACGTAAGTATAGGAAATTGAAATTCATATGTGGAAGTGCATAAGATGGAAACATATGAATTCAATGTGAATCATTGATGTTGATGTTTTGAAATGTTTCTATCTGTTCAGGAACATGTAAGAAGAAGCAATTTAAGGATTATTGGAGATGGAGAATGGGTTGTGGACATGTGAGATGGTGAAGAACATGGAGAACCGGATCATTTATGAAATGAATGGACTTCATGCTGATAATCTGCGAAGAAAGTTTTGCTCCAATGAGGTATTTTCTCTTCATTTCTTGATGTTTCACTTGAAACCGGTTCTTTCATCTGAGTTATCTATCGTCATTCATATTGCTAAGCAGTGTGTCATTCGATGAGACGTCAAATGAAAAAGAAATGAAATAGCATGAGAGAGATGGAGTATGATGATAGAACAGAGAAATTGTCTGAACGTCGACCATCTCCACAATCAGTTCTTCTTCATTCTCTTTAACTTAACTGTCACACCCCATTTGAAACATTTGTAATTATCAGCAGCAGCAGCAGCAATTATAAACATCTACCACTCCCCCCACACCTTCCTCCACCCATCTATCTATTGATTTTCTCTTCTCATTTTTATATTTCATAGAAGTTTGTCAAAAGTTTTGTCATTTCTTCTTTCAACAACAACATTGCAGCCACGCCGACTACCCCACGGTCATCCTTTTTCATTTTTTTTTTCATTTCAATCCTTTGAAATTAATTTTTTTCTCTCTCTCCAACCATCTCTCTCTCTCTCTCTCTCCTTTTTTCTGCCAAAAATTCATTCACTTGGATTGTAAGCTGAGCTCAATGTTTATTTAGCTCACTTTGCCCTTGAAGCATATGTATGAGACACAAGAAGACGTTGAGAGACACCAATATACAGAGAGAGAAAAAAAGAGGGAGAGAGACACAAGTTCAGCACAATTCCTCAACTTTAACTTTATTTCTGAAACTTTTTTATTATTTTTTTCCTTTTTTTTGTTTGTTTTCTATCTTTTGAGATTCTTCGTTTTCCATGTTCACGATGGTTGCTTGAGCTTCTGCCATCCTCTTGCCTAGTCAGCCATTATACATCATTGCCCTTCTCAATCAATTAATTCACAGAAAATGTTATTGAATTGTTCATTTTAGAATAGAAAGAAGAGGAGAAGGAAGGAATGCATGAGAATGAGGCAAGCACCTCATCGCCCGTTGTTGAAGACATGCAGGTAAGACATCTTCTGTCACTCTGTTGTTATCAAAAATGAATTTGAGACGGTGGAAGACTTAATGGAAGAAATGCAAACAAAGTTCTGGATCATCTTCATTATATATGTTTGTTGCTCAGCTATATGGGTATCTTATTGTATAATCACACATCGGAGGTTCTCTCGTATTCATAAGCCGTTGTGTATGATCATGTTTACAGGGATGTTGAACGGCAGGAAGAGCAAGGTCGTCATAATAACGTTGCACGGTTTCTAGAGCTTCAGTGAGTTATCATAGTTACAATGGCATGATGCATGTATGTTCTAGACGTCTTATGGATGTTTATAATCGTGGAGATGTAGAGAATGGTACAGCTCCTAAAGCTCAAATATAATATTTTTGCTTTAATTAATTTATATTGTATATTTCAATGCACGACCGCTCACTTATCAAAATGTGGTGAAGAATGAAACATTCACGTACCTGTCACGTTTTTACACTTGTATTTGTTTCTAATTGGAATTACGTGAACAATGACAGAACTTTCATTTGTATTTCAAATATTGACGTTTGAGATTAGAAAATCAACATCTTGCCAACTGTGAGTCGTCAGGTTTTTCTTCAAAGAACAGTCTCAAATGAACTATTATATTATATTTTTTATTATATCCATAGTTAGTTGTAATCCAGGTGAGAATATATCATTCCAGCTGTTCACATCAACATCTCTCATCCATTTATAGATTATGAAAATTGGTATCCAACGTCTCCTTTTCTTCATACAACTTTTAGAAATTACTCAACGATCAATAATTTTGTAGATGTAAGTTTGAATGTGCTTATGTATAGACATGGCGGCTCATTCTCTTCTTATACTCAATTGTATGCTTCAGATGATGGAGATACTTCCGGATAGTTATCGGAATGTTCGGAACTCAGTTGAGAAAGTGACGAAGATCATGCGCTTTGGTACAAGCAGGCCGATGCAGAAAGTAAACCAATCCAAATCAAAACGAAACAAAAATGACTCTTCTAAGGATTTCATTGATGATTTAGGCGTGAAACTAGTCAATCACTATGTGTATCGCAATGCGCAGATCAGAACGCTATCCGAAAGGGTTTGTTTGTAGTTTACATAGCAATCAATAGAAACTCGATTGATGTTTAGATTCAAAGATTTTTCCGGGAAGTTTATCGTTTATCAACTGATAGAAGTTACTTACTACTTGATAAGTCAGGAAAAATCACTTATGTAGGTGTTGAGAGCTGAGATAGATTGCATGTAATCAAGTTTCGAAAGGACAATGTGTTTGTTTGCAGCTTCAAGAGTTTACAAGAAAGAAAGGAAACGAAATGAGTCTGAATGATAAGGTGAAGTTCGATGAGATGGAAATGAACGCTAATGTAAGATTCTAATATATCTTCTCTAATATTTATTTTTCTTTGAAATTTTGTAATTTTCAGATGAATCTCTATCAGACAGGACTACGACGTGATGTTGATCAGTTAAAGCATTAACCTTTGCCAATAAAAATCTTTTTTTTTTCAATTTCAATTATTTGATTGAGACTGTTTATCCAGCAACTTAGCCTTGGCATCTTCAAATAGAGGGAGGGAGGTGTCAATTGGCTTCAAATCAGAAGATCATCAGTTTCATCCATTTTCATTCAGATTTTTAATTGTGCCGATGGTTTTTCATTCTCTCCTAAAGCCCTGTCGCTTTAAGAAGGTTTTTGTTTTGATATCAGTGAGAGAGTGCATGAAATGAGAGTGTATGAAAGGTTTGATTAATTTTAAGAGGTTTTGCCATTCCCAAAGTAGATACGAGAGTCTGAGAGCAGAGAACGGCTACGACACATACTAAACGTTCATATGTTACAACATGATTGAGGTAAGAAGTATGAGCTATTTGAGAAAGTTTGAATCCTTATGCTTGTTTGTATTGCTCTCTCACTTTCTGAACTCTCTGAACTCTCTCTCTCTCTGAACCTTACTATAGGTATAGTTAGAGGAAAGAGGAAGTACTATTATCTTTTTAAAGTCAAAGTATAGAGGAGTCTATTAAAATAATTTTTGGTGGTTTGTCAATATAATCTTTAAATTCCTTTGATTACGAAATGATAAGAGAGGTTGAAAGAAAGGCTTGGAGAAGGTTGAGTGGTCGATGAACTGAGAAGAAGATAAAGAGTCTTCAAAAGCTAATTATTATCAGACAGTAAGTGATTCATTCAATCAGCTTCTTCATCGTCTCACTATTATTTTATTTGCTTTCACATCGTTTATGCTATAATTCCATTTTTATTTTTAGTATTAAACAATGGCTTTGGGAATTTTCATATTTATGCTTGTGCTTCCTTATATGTATGCTGGTGATAAAGAGCTTGTTCTATCTCAAATAGTAAGTTGCATCATGTAGCTTCTTCTCATTCAATTCATTCTATACTTCTAGATATGGAGACATGGTGATCGTTCTCCTACGAAAACATTCCCTAGTGATATTCATCAAGAAGGCGATTGGAAATTTGGTGGCGGTGGATGGGGACAGCTATCTCCTGTAAGTATCTTATATCTTTTCAAAAGCATTATTGGTTACCTTGTTAAGACTGGTATGCGACAGCATTTCAATCTTGGAACACGTTTAAAGAATCGTTATGTATCAAGTGGTTATCTGAGTCCTTTCTATAACTCCAAAGAGGTATATCCATGTTCATCTCTCCATGCATAAGATATGTTCAAGATATACGTGAGATCTACTGATGTCAATAGAACCGTCATCTCTGCCATGTCCAACTTAATCGGAATGTATAGTAACCAACAGAACAGGTAGGAACAATGAATCAACACATTCGGATAGTAAACGCCTGTTATCACTTTCTTTTGTTCAAACCACGTTTTATTACTTATTCTTGGAAACTATAAATTCTATTTTACAGAGTTGGAATAGATTATCCTGATGTTCAAGGCTGGCCAGCCAATTACGTTCCAATTGCAGTTCACACAGTTGATGATGATAGTGACTATGTAAGCATGTGTCATACACACGATATCACATATATCCCCTCCCCACCCTTTTTCAGATTCTCAATGCTGATGCTACATGTATGAGACAAACGAAACTATGGGACATGGCTAAAACCTCTGATGAAGTTAGAGCCTTCGTTAATCAAACTACTGTAATAGCTTTTCCTTTGGTTAATCTTGTGATTGTCTGATTTCTAGACTCAACAAGTCCTTGCCACTACCACCAAGAATTGCAATGAAACAGTTGACATTGATAACCTATGGATCATCAACGATGCTATTTTTATTGAGGTATTTGAAAGAAAAAGAGAAAATGATTGCACGAAGCGCTATCTGTGATAATACTTTGGGACACGACCAATCACTACGTGTCAAGTACGAAAATGAAAATGAACTCTAAAGGTTTACAGCTATTCATAGCTCTCTGAAACTCAAGAATGAGTAGGCTATATAGAAACCAACCACTCCCAGCGTACTGAAAATGAAAAATGAAATTGAATTCTGATATCAATTGAAGTGCAGTATATATTCCTTTACAGGGTATTCACTTCCCTAACAACCCCAACACTTGGGTAACCGCTGATTTGGCTGCTAACATCTCTCAAGTGAATGATAAGGTTGAAGAGTTCCAAAATGGAATTTTCGGTGAGCTCAAAATAGATTGTTGAGTTAATGAAATAACATATTGAAGACAAGAAAGTTGTCATGAACAATCTTGATATTGGATTGGAACTCCAGAAGTTGCGTGGAGGTAAGAGAGAGAGAAAGAGAGAAAATGGTATTCGGATGAAAAACAAAATGTTTTTGGTCAGGTTCCTGTGTCAATGACGTTCTAATGCACATGAACTTGAAGAAGGACTGTTATGGGAAATCAACAAATGCATGCAAATGGATCAATAACTTGAAATACTATGTTTATTCAGCTGTATGTCTAGAAGCTTGACCATGTTTCATTAACACCATGTTTTAGCATGATACAACCATCTATGCTTTCCTCACTTGTTTCGGAATTGAACTTAGTGCTGTCAAAACCGGATATCCTCATTACTCAGCTGCCGTATTGACTGAGCTTTACAGAGATAAGACTACAAACGAATTTTCATTCAAGGTATCATACCCTCTCTCTCTTTAAGCCTAATCCTCTTACCATGATCTTTCTTTAAGATGTTCTATCACAGTGATGAAGGTCAAGACTTTAGCATTTTGAGTGATAAGATTGATGGATGTACTCAAGATTATTGTGATTTGAAACATTTCTCAGATGTAGCTGCACGGGTAAAGCCTGACCGCGATATGAATGAAGTAACTCTCATACAAATCTATTTCTCATCATAACACATTCTCTTTATAGTGGTGTAATGTAGATCCATCATACAAGTCAGGCAATTCTTTCTTCACAGGTAAGCTCTCTCTCTCTCTCTCTGTTCTTCCCTCTCTCCCTCTCAATAGTACGAACATCAATATGAAATCATTTCAGCTGGAATCATCGCTTTCGTGGCGCTCATCCACCAGATGATGTAAGAAACTTGTAAATTTCAACAAATTTTTAAAAAAAAGAAAAGAAAATTGTTCTCATTTATTTAAATTATATGGAATAATATTAATAAAAATGATAAAATGGATAAGATTCTGAGGGAAAATTGTTTGAAAAAGGTTTTGGTCGAGGAACGGGAATGCCATTCTCATCGATGAAGACGTGATTCTGCCGTGAGAGGATGGGTTTTCCTCGAAAGTATGCAACTTGATGAATCTATAAAAGGATATGAGCAGATATATGTTTTATTGGTCTTATACCGATTTTAAAGGTGTAAACGAATCATCATGTAGTTGATGTGAATAATCCAAAATGCCATTATGTCGATGAGATGGCTTATGCTCCAATCGGTAATAGGTTAGTCGATCCAATAACGATTCACACCTAACACAGATGAACATGAAGAACCAGATGTACACTCCAAACATCATTATTCAAATATTATTTTTTCTTTTTTATTCAATTATTATTGTAAAGTAGCTGCAGAAGGTCAACCCCACGTGCTTTTTGAAGATCCTGTTCCTTCTTACAATAACAATTTTCTTTTTTATCTTTAAGAAGCTTTCTATTCTTGTTATTAAAAAACTTTTTTTTATTATTATATTGCTCTGTCTCTCTCTCTCTCTCTCTCGTACTTATACACACTCTCTCTATATATATATCTGTATACTTTGTAGTTTTGATTTCTCCACTCATAGTACATGGTACACTCACAATCCTCTCCTCCCCCCCTCCTCTCTCTCTTGTTTCTTGAAAACAATGGTTATGACAAACCTCTTCTCTAGATGACAAAAACCTTTTTTCTGCTCTTATAGACAGCAACATCGGGAATATGATTGAAACATGGTTTGTCTTCAACTTCAGTCTTCAATTCCATATGCGAATCTCTAATGCACTATGAGCATTGACATTCTTTTCTAATTTCTTTTTTTCTTACTCGTTTCTACGAATAGCGCATCATGACTCTTAACTTTCAATGCCTCACGGCTACATAAGCACTTTTGAGATGATAGGTATACAAACGTCAGTAGCAGTTTTTCAACTCAAGTTCTATTATGGAAGGTGATGTGTGTACATCGTGCTCATCATCATGTCATTTGTGTTGAGCCTCAGGCAATATTTGCTTATTAACTAGCCTTTTATGGGTATTGT
>CALQYR020007493.1:219435-229549 GCA_943334845.2 Auanema sp. JU1783 | reverse complement strand
TCCAATCTAGGACACGTTTTCTGACCAACGTTTTGAGAGGAGCGATGTGAACGAACTAAAAATACTATTGAAACTTGAGCTGAAGAGAAATATGCAAACCTTCTTTCCAGGGTGATTTTGAAGCAGCCTAAAGATTGCCAACTCAGCACAGCATGTTTTACCCGATCCAGTTGGAGCTCCAATAAGCGAGGACTCATCAGTTTTATACAAACAATGGAAAACCTGTAGTGAACCTTGGTTTCAACAATATAAGAGAAAACAGTATACCTGTGTCTGGATAGGGTTGAAGAACGAATAGTTGTATATGGACTGGAACAAAGTATTCTTAAGCGTTGAAATAGGCAGAGGATCCAAATCAAGTAAATCTGTAGAATGAGTACTCTGTAGCACTTCAGCAGGAACACACCTGTATGAGACTTGATGGATTTTGGGAGAATGCAATTGTGCATGGATAAAGGAACAACAGTGTCGTCTACCAAGTAATATTCACTGCAAATCCTGAGTTGGTACACGTTTGTTAGATCATGATCTTTGACAGGTATCGTGAAAACAATATGAATCGGTTCGCCGGACAAAACCTACAAAAGAAGTGTTAGAAGCAAGAAAAAGAAGCCAAAAAACCTTCTTCTTGTTCAACAAGACTTTTTCATGATGAACTATGAGGTTCTCATTGATGTTCTCAAGAAGAAGATAAAATGACTGTACTCCTGTCTTTCCATAAACTTGGTCATTCCATTTGAAAGATGGATATAG
This sequence comes from Auanema sp. JU1783, assembly GCA_943334845.2. Taxonomy (NCBI): domain Eukaryota; kingdom Metazoa; phylum Nematoda; class Chromadorea; order Rhabditida; family Rhabditidae; genus Auanema; species Auanema sp. JU1783. Next base: position 228,796 of record CALQYR020007493.1, on the reverse strand, counting down.
CCATGCGTCAACTTGAATTATGGTACTAAACGAATAACTATACTAAGAATGCGATTCGGATATTACTAAGTGATAGGCTTTATGGTAGCTTCCACTTCTACTCTCGGCAACGAGTGGAGTGCGAGATATACTTTCTCTCCATCACATCGGAACATAGTTTCTGTTAATTTTATTGTTGGTGTAACGATAAAGAATATCCAGCTCACCAAGTTCTTTCGGAGTCAGATCAAGCAACTGATCTTCGCTCAAGCCCTTACGTTCGATCTTCTCGATCCATGCATACTGCACGAACGAACTCAGCTGTCTGAAAAGTTATGAATGATGAAATCATCATTGACATATCGTACCTCAAGCATGTTTGGTGTCTCCACACTTTTTTTTCTATACATTTAGCTAGGGTTAGACAAGCATTCGTGGCTTGAGCCCATCCTCTCCGCAAAGTAATTTCAAATATAGCTCTTAACAGCTTACATACTTCTCAGACCTGTAGGGTATGGTTTTACCTGCATAATCGACCAGCATTCTGAGAAATGTAGTTACACTCCGATGCCAATGAGAAACTTCTGACCGAGTAGTTCGAAATGAGAGCCTTAATAAGTAGCTTCCAGAAATACTTTGTTCTTCATTATACCTGTAGAAGGACGTTAACTTTTCCAGCTGTACTAGCAAGGCCTCCAGAACGAACTGGTAACATGCAGGCGAAGTTCGTCAGCTCTTCTAAATCAGTGTACTCATCATCTCGAACCTGAAAACAAACATATGACTGCACCTATACTTCTTGTTCACCTTGATTTGACTGAATTCTTTTGAAATCGAAATCACTCCGAGTATCATATCATCAGGCATGAACTGTCCGAACTTAATAGAACCCTCCGGTTTTTGTAACAACTCAATTGTTTCATGTTTGATATAGAAATCTGAAGCAATTCTACCAAGATCGGTAGCATTCAAAAAACTATTTCTAAAGCATCATATAAGTTATTCATAGAATGAGCTACTAACAAGCCGTCGTATCGGATCATCTGCAAGTCGTCCAGCTTTGTGGCAACTGTGATAACAAGCTTTCTCAAATGATCATACAAACCGGGATCCTAAATCTTTCAGTAGTTAAACTAACATAGAGAACATACGTTTTCGACATCTCTGTATGATAGTCCGTATGCGACAGGGTTCATATTAATCCTTGTATAATAATAAGAATACGTTAGCCATTCAACAGCTTCCTCAACATTTGAAACAGTACCTGAAACATCAATGAGCTTGTGGACAAAAGTAGAAATACCTAATGAGATTTCAGCATTCAGATTATCGTGCAGTCTTTTATGGAATTGACTTTCAATGGGATCTTTCCTTGTCAGCATAGATAAATAAATCCCCATCTTTGCATGGTTAGTAATGATTGTACCTAGAAAATAATACATTAGATCATTCACATGAGGTTTACTACCATATCCTTCTGTTTGGAACTGAGGTCTACCAGCACGTCCAAAAATCTGTTGTACATCTAGAACTCCCAAGTCGCTGAATTGACCCTTCTCAGCATCAAAAACATCCGTCCCCTGAAGTTTTTTGTTGCACTTAAAGAGTCACGAAACATACTCTGATGATAACGGCATGAGCTGGTAAATTGACTCCCCAAGCTAAGGTTGAAGTACAAACAAGAACCTGAATCGAGAAAAGTTTGAGCCTGATTCAGATTACGAACACACCATTAAATGACCATGTGCAAACATTTTCTCCATTAGAAGACGATCTTTCCGGAGAAGTCCAGCGTGATGCACTCCAAAACCATGTTGTACAACCTCGTACAATTGCGTGTTCCGAGATTGAAGCTTAAAAACGGATATGGATTTGACATCTGAGACATCTTACTGATTTTGTAGTTTTTCCGTACTCGGCTGTGTTCATAGTGGAAGGTAAGAATACATCCCTTTTTCCCTAGAATAAATATGTTCACAAACAAATATAATTCCTTCTTACCAAACGGGCTGCCCTCTGAATTATGTCCAGAGCTACACGTCTAGTAGCATTACGAGCATGAACAAACACCTGTCGAGAAAAAAGAACCATAAACATTGATACAAATTAGAACTCACCAAAACTTGGTTACCTTCTTTGACGTGGTGAAGCACTTCTTCATAGCAAAGCTCATCCATGTTTTCTTGCACATCTCTTTGCATACCTTTTTTCACGCCAATAAATCTAAACATGGAACGTTGTTGATCATTCGAAAGGTTGGACTAGCTACTTTTGACTGAGAGGAACGGGTCTGAACCTCTCATCGAAAAAGAATAAACCCTTGTGTGGGTTGACACGTAGAAACTTAGCAACATCAACATAGTTAGGTAAAGTAGCAGACAATCCTAATATTCTGATTCCAGACTGAGACATCTCAACTTGTCGCAACGTTCTCGATACAATTGTTTCAATAACGGGACCTCTCTCGTCTTGCAGTAAATGAACCTAGAAATGAAAATAATGTTATATGATAAGTATATGATAGCGTACTTCGTCAATGATTAAGAGCCTAACGAGACTTGATAGAGAATTGTCAGCCGTTCCCTTCCTAGTTACCACATCCCATTTTTCAGGAGTCACTACGAGCATCTGAATGGTATCTCTGTTCAACGCCAGCATGGTAGTTTCATACTTGAGTTTCACTCAATTCCTTCTTGGATAACTGCGTGTCTCCAGTCAATTCACGGACTGTCAATCCTAGCGGAGCTAAACGTTGACTGAAACTGGCAGTCATTTCAGTAGCTAAAGCTTTCATGGGGGCGATGTAAACAATCTTCAAAAACACTAATTACACAGTTATATTAACTGAAAAACCTTGAAATCGTCCTTCGCTATAACTCCATTCGGCTTTATATACTGATGAACAACATTCAATATAGTCAACATAGCAATGTTGGTTTTACCTAAAGAGTCGTATTAACAGAAAACATTTCGAACTCAAGATACCTGCTCCAGTAGGGGCACAAATTAAAAGATTCTCCTTTGTTTTATAAGCTTGTTCAAATACTATGGATTGGATGATATTCAGTTTTTCGAAACCACGGAAACCCATTTGACCAATCTGAACAACATAACCATTTTTACATATTGCGTGAAAGACGTGCCTCGTCCATCTGATTAATGAAAACGTGATCAATTCCTAGAGGGGTCTTCTTCACAGCTGGTACAGTGACACAATCGTGAGTGTTATAATTTTCTTGGAAAGCTCCTTCCGGCAGAAAAGTCTGAAAGCATTGGAATCAGCTCATGCCTCCTCTTTACTTCATAGGCTGAGGTAAGTTTGAAAAGAAAACCTTGTTGACACCAGCCGAGTATCCAGTATATAACTTGGCATCAAAAACGAATGGATAAGTTTCTTTAACTTGTCCTCCTCGAATTGTAGGTGTCCATTTCAATCTATCAATCTCAAGTTGTCTGAAGATTGAACACTACTCGTGACACCATAAAAATTAATTGGAGTACCTTTCTCTTTCCATCTCTCGTTGAGCTAGTTCAATTTCCAGCTTCTCTTCGTCACCAAAAGCATGTTGTATTCTTGAAATGGATATGATTTCTGAACTCACTAAATGATCTTAGAGGTACCTCGACATTTCTTTTTTCATCCTTTTTTGTTCTTTTTTCATTTCCTTACGCATGGCTACTTCTTTTCTAGACTGTACAGTAACTTGTTGACAATAGACCGGTCCATTGTTGCGCACTGGGTTCAACTGAAAATGAGAAATACGTGAAAAATACGTGGCTCATTTTGACGTGAAGCTATTAGTTCACGTGAACAAACACATTTAGAAATGAAAAAAAAATGAAACCGGTGGTATTTTTCCTATCTTTGTTTCATCTCATAACATCATCCTTCATCATAGACTGTGGACAAAACCAATTTTGTACTCAAACGCCGTAAGCAAAGACATGTTTAGAATAATTGAAAGTCAAATTATAGAGATTCTGAATGGTTCACATATAGAGACTCTGCCCAAGTTCTTCGTAACATGACAACACTAGCACAAGAGATACATGTCTACATGAGGTAAACACATGTTCTTATGATCGTAATTGGAAATCATTCCAGTAATAATCAGAGAAATCAAGAACTGATTAATGCTCGAGATGTCCTTTGTGAAGACGACACATTCACCGGTTTCTTGTTAGAAGTTGATATCAAGAACAGCACCATGGCTTGTATATGGACAGGTATATGATTTCATGTAGCGAACTACTAGAAATCTTGAAGGGGATGGTCGGAAATCATCTTGCTCTCCGGTACCTTCGCATTACACCAAGAAAACTTACAACTTCTTAACAAAAAAAAGTTGGAAGAATAGACTTGTAGTAAGTTGGGAATATTGAGAAACGGAAATGTTGTTTTCTATGTAGAACTTCAGACGAAGCATCGGATGCAGCGAGGAAGATATAAACAAAGCGAGAAATGTTTCGAAATCATAAGTTTTGAATGACCGAGATATACTTTCAGACCACAGAACTGTTGATATGTAAGGATCGATGCACTATGGCAGGATACGACTATTTCTCAGTTTGCGTTTTGATCATTTCTCTCAATTGCGCGTTTTTAAAAATATGTGGGATCCGCATAACATAAATAAACCAAAGTTAGATACTTCATCAGATGCAGATCCCAGCAAGCGAGAGTCAACAGGCTTCTGACGGTTCTTCTTGATTTCCGTCTTTAGAGATTCACGATGCTCAAGTATAGAAATTGCAAGCTCAATAGCATCAAACCCTAGCAAATTTGTTATCTGAAAGAGGGAAAAATGAGAAAAAACAAAATTGATAGAAAGACTGACTTCTTCTTGGAGTTGCTCTGTTGACTTGTTGGATTCAATTAATTGTAACAAATATTTTGACACTTCTTGGAACGAATCAGGAAAACTTTGTCTGATTGTGAAGACTAATTTCGTGCAGTTCATTTCTTCAGCATTAAGAGCCTACAATTGGAACAACTTACATATTCAATTAGAGATCATTGCTCACCTGATCAACTTCATTCATGCTTGATGGTCCAGGACCAACATCGTCCTCGAACACAACAGCGTTCTTGTTCTGTCTGATGTTATCAACACCTTCGACTCCTCCTACTGGGGTCTCCCTGCAAGATTGGCATGTTAGAAAATTTAAAAAACACCATCTCACATTCGTTGCTCTTCCAAATTAATCAGATCATTCGGTGAGCACTCCAATTGATGTGCAATGGTTGTAATCACTCTCATGGCGGAGAGAGAAGGTTCATAACTGGAAAACTGAGTTGTTTCCTGTTGTTCTTTTTCGAGACAAACTAATGAGGTGGGTTCCTATTCGCTCCGGCGACCACAATATCGTGAATATCCGGGTTCGCTTCATTACACACTTCGTTCCATGCTGGAGCCAAAGCGTCTTGTAAATTTTTGAGTCCTACGGTTTCTTTGATTTGTACGACGGCTAAACTTCAACAGAATCAATTTCAGCTTCAGCTACACGTTTACCATCCATAATGAGTTGAAGAATCGAAACATCAAAAGCTTCTTCATTGGGAAATAGAGAAGATTTTGAAATTTCCACATGATCTTCCCGAACGAAGCCCTGAGAATCTTTGAAAATATTGATGGCCAAAAGGACACGATAATACACTTTCTTACAATCTGAGAAAACAGCAATGGAGTGGGAAGAAGCCAAGGAATGGACTCACCTATTAAACGAATAGAATTCTCCAAAATATAAATAGCAGAACATAATTCATGCCTAACTAAGATACTGTGAGTGTTTTGAACCGCTTCGAGCAAAGTGAAAAGGAACCTGCAAGCGCTCATGAAGTCTCAGTTTCAATCAAAACCTTACCTGTGAAAGACATTTCGAAAGGTTTTCTCAGGCGATGAACTTTTCGGAAAGTTCTCAACGTTCTTTGGATGATGAGGAAGCAAAGTAGCTATGGTTTTGTCTAAACGGTTCGCTGAAATTGAAAAACGTTAAGGATACGAAAGGGATAAGCTCACGTTGAGGTGCTGCTTCTTCAATCACATCAAGTTTAGCCAAAGTAGCTTCAAATGCTTCAAAGCTGTTCATGTGACTTCCCTACAAAATGTGTTTATGATTTAGATTATTAATAATCAGCAAATTGAAAGAAGAAGAACGTTCGGCTAAACCATAGTTGTACGCAATGTGACGATGACTCCACAGTACACGTATTGAAGTTGCATGCTATTGTGCAATCCTATATCAACTACACCTTGCCGTATATGAAATTGCTTATTAAAGAAGGAGAAGCATGTCAAACAGAATAAATATACTCAATAGGTCACATTTGCATAAATTGATGTGGGCGGGAAACTGTTGAAAGCTTTGTTTTTTATTTTTACATTCTCATGCATAGCGAGCGGTTGCATTTTTAAATTGGCACGACGAAATGTTTATATCTTCTAGATTTCAAATCTTTGGATCTCGGATTGAAATCTTTCCTCATTCCTTACTTTCTCAACAGAATGAGTTGTTTAATGAACTTTTGCTGTTCAGAATTGTTTGCGAAAGGTTCTGGTTCTTTGATTATCAAAGCTCAACCTCCTTGTGAAGTTCATTTATGTGTGTGTGTCTCGCTCTATCTACGTAGTTTTACGAGTTTTTATGACAATTTTCATACATTGATGCTATCAAGTTGTTTCGAATGGAGAAAAGAAGTAGACTAAGTAGATTGGAAGCATTCATTCATAAATAATACAAATTGACGAGCAACTCCTCTATCCTCCAAATTAATATGAGGGAATGCTAGACGGCTCCCTTTATCGGTAGCTCTGAAGATCAAAGTACAACTGAAATATGACAAATTACTTTGTTATATCCTGTTCTGTATCACATATAAACTCCAATAATTACATCTTATGATTGTCTGTGAATGTTGGGAGGGATATAAGGAACACACACACAGCCAAAGTCGTCGTACACGCCTCATGCCGTCTGTGGCTCAGGCGCGGCATCGATCGGGCCTAGCTTCCGCAGCTGTGAACCTCTTAGGCTTCATAATAAATTATGAAAAACATCATTTTAATTTGTGCATTTCACAAATTTCTATCACAACTAGGTTGTTGGTGATGAAGTTTGTGATTCTTCCTTTCTTCTCCTCCATGTTGTCTTGCTTTTCATAGTTTTTTCTTTTCTCTGGCAGTATCCTATTACCTAAGTTGTGAAGTTCTTTTATGCATTCGTCTTATAAAGAATGTTTATGAGAGAGATAGAGAGAGAGAGGGACGAAAAGAGAGAGAGAGAAAGAGAGAGAGAGAGTTAATGATGCTTCAAAGATTCATTCTCAAAACCAATTAAATGCAGAAAAGCGGTGGATCTTTTATATATCGTTTATCTGTCAAAACAAAGATTAAAAAACTTTAAGCTTAAAGATCGTCTTCCCATTTACCTTTTCCATTGTTTTCTGTAAACTTTCCATTTGCATCCTTCTCAACCACCTCCTCAATTCTCTTTCAAAATCTTTCCTGGTACCAAACATGCACATGCCAAACTTGGACAGCTAATTTGCCGCAAAATCAATAATTACCATATCGTCTCATTTTGGCATAAATGAGTATTGATCGTCTTTCACATACCATAATAAGCATTTTTTTGCTCCATTCTCTCTCTCCCTCCCTCTCTCTCTCACACCCTCCCTCTCTCTTTCTCCAAAAATTAATTGAATTCTTGCGTTTTCAAATTGAATTCCTTATAACTCGATAGAATCTGTCCCATAATTCTCAAAGAAGGACTGTTTCCATATCCATCTCATTATATGTCCTTATAAGGCCAGTATCATATTGATATACAAATAAACAAAACAAAAATGGTTTCTGATGCTTCATCTCCCCTCCTCTCCGCCTCTTCTATTTTTTCATTAAATATCATGTTTTTTTCTTTCTTTTTTTGTGTTTGATCGGTAAAAAAGTGTTTCTTCCTGCTCCAGCCTGCTCCTCCTCCTGATGATGCTGCTGCTCCTCCCTTCATCTACTAGGCAGCCAGCTATATTCTCCTCACCATTTCATCCCAACTCTCTCCCTCTCTTTCTCTCATACCCATCCTTCTCATATTGCTTCATCTTCCACAACTCTTTTTTTTATTTTATTTCAAAACAATTCATGGAAACGTAAATTAATATTTGTGAGCTCAATATTTTTTTTCATCGTCAAAAGCTAGAGAGATATAGCAAATGAATGTGACTAAGAGAGAGAGGGAGAGAGGGAGAGAAGGAGGGAGAGGGAGATTCAAAGAGAATGAGACTTTCAAGTGCAACTAATAGGCTTTTGAATACAAAATTATTCACACTTGTTACAAATCAATCGCTCAAAAACTGCTTCACATCGTCCATATGAACACCTTTAGCCAATGCTGAGCGAGGTGAAAGATCAAAGAGCTTATTTAAAACATTTTGTTTCTGTCAACTTCCTTATCTGGCATTTCTCTTTCTTGAATGCAACTTCCTTTTCTTCTCTCTTCACTAATTACCGTTCTTCAGACATCTCTTCTTCCACTTTCTCTTCTCCCTGTTGTTTATAAAATAAAGTATCAAAGAGAGGTAGAAAGGGAGTACGAGAGAGAGAGAGAGAGAGAGAGATGAAGAGATGCTGGGTTGAAGGATGGAGAAGTGAGCTTATAAGGTTTGAAATATGTTATGAAATGGATGACTTTACTAAATGAATTTGATGCTTCTCGTAGGTTACGAGACTAATATGCATTTTTGATGTCATTTTATTCTCATTTTCCTTCTTTTTTTTTAAACATTCGTTCGACTCTCTCTAGTATTGATAGTTGTTCCTATGTCTATGGATGTATGTGTGTGTGTGTGTGTGTGATAACTTCGAATGGCTATACACTATACCTTGTAAGGTCTTAGGATGAGTTGAAGGAAAGTCAGATCATTGTATTTTACATGATAGATTGTTTACAAGAAGACAACCAAACAATAAACATCATTCTCATTCAAGTATTGTTCCTGATATGAATTGTCCCTCAGGGGACTTCATCGGACCTCATTGCCATTTTTTTGTTTTCATTTTGAGTAAGAAAAAAGGAATGTAAGAGAAAACTTTTCTCTGTCTTCCTTCTCTTCAGCTCATTGTGGAAATGAAGAAGCAACTAGACATTCCTAGTGCTGCTGCTGTGCATAGCTTTGATGTTGTTAATTGGTCATTTGCATATTTTCCACGTCAATCTTCTTTACGTGAAACTTTTTTTTCTCTCTCTCCCTCAACTCTTCATTCGTAATTATGTTGACGTCATATACGGTTGTCTTTTTGACTTATTTAATGATTTCCCAACTTTTGCAGATGCATAATTCAGTCAGTGATCCAAGCTTCCGAAGGCCGGGTACAATCTATAGTAA
>CALQYR020007493.1:197199-219240 GCA_943334845.2 Auanema sp. JU1783 | reverse complement strand
ATATATATATATATATATATATATATATATATATATATATATATATATATGGAAGTGTGTGAGAGTGTGTGTGTATGGTTGAAGGCTTGTTGAATGGTCAGATATTTGGATTTTCATAAGTTGATGGGCCATGGGCTCATTTTCGTTTTTGATTCGTCAAAAGCGATAACTCAACGTCGTCAAAAAGTTCTGTAAATCCCCTGAGACTGTTATAAATGAATGATATGGGTCACTTATCAACACAAATCAATATAATCTGTGTTAAAATAGAAATGGAGATGTGTTATTCGCTTGTTACATTGACTCTTTTCTCTTTGAAGGGTGAAAAATTAGGAACGATAGAAGAAGAAGTATATGGATATACCAGATTACATTCATTAGATGATGCTAAAGAATGGGAACAGCTTATATCGAGTGAAAATTCTACGCCTAAGAAGTCAGCGACGTTTCATGGATTACGCGATTTACAGTTCTACGGTATGTTCATGTGTATATACGTACGTACGTGCGCCTCTCTGTCTTTGTGTGTGCACTAACAGATATCATAAGTCATATACGTAGCTCTCAATATTATAAAACCGGAAGTGGATATAGTATTTGCCTATATGATGCTGTTGTTGTTGTTTTTGTTGTTGTTTAATAGCCGCAAGTCAATAGTCATTCCATTATTTACTTTTCGTTATCAAGAAAAGAAGATGAAGAATGCTTGTGAGAGAAATTCTTCTTAACCATCTCTCTCTCTCTTTCTCTCTATCTCTCTCTATCTCTGCTTTATATGGAAAGGTGTATTTCGAAAGTATGTAAAGAGGTTATGAATACAATATTTTCAAAGAGGAAATGTTTCCTCGCCTGCTTACATAGACTTCAGGAGTGCGATACGTAAAGAAGTGCATGTTGTATTTGTTGTTCTCATATCCTCACTCTACCTCCTTCCTAGACCCTTTCATGTCTCTCTCTCTCTCTCTATCATTCATTGGATATACATTTCTCTTCTTTAGCAATAAGAATTTGTTTTTCGTCTTCTCTTTCTCATCTTGAATACTGATTTTTGGAGAAATGAACGAAGGAATTCCAATGTAACGCCTTCTAATTGTCATTTGATTGTCAAACGTGTTAACGAAAAACTTTGAAAGTTGAAAAATAATAAATTTGGATTTTTTATTCGACAATCAAAAGTTTTGTTTGTCGCGAATTGTTATCAGATGGAAACATTCTTTAACTATATGATATACTTAAAGTTCTTCTCTCTCTCTCTCTCTATGTCTGTCTTGCTTCTTGTCAGCTCCTGTTGCTTTCGTTTCTCCATCTCCTCCCATTCCCTCCCCTTTCCTTTTAATCTCTTGCAGTCAGCTCTCTTTGTCTTTCTTTCACTGTTTCTCTCTCTTTGTATAACTTTCACAACTCTCATGTCCTTCTAATCCGCCTTTTTCCAAATTATCTTTCATTTCTACTAAAAGTCAAATATAATTTACTATTTATTTTCAAATTAGCTTTTCGTTCGTTCTTCCAAAAAAATTTACAACAAGAGAGAGTTCCTGTAATCTTTCATCAGCCCGTTCCCTTCCTTCCCTCTCTCTCTCTCTCTCTCTCTCTCTCTTGGTGTTCCTTTCATCGTCGTCATCATCATCTCCTTTTCTTGTTGTTAGTGAGTATTTAATTAAAAAACGAAAAAGTAAAATTTACAAATTTATTTCATTTTAATTTGCAATAAAACATAAATTGGATTAGTTTCTTTCACGTATATGACGTGGATTACGTGACGTACACGTGTGTTGCGTGCATTTGTACGTGAATGCATTGAGTTCATTTAGCTTGTTGTAGACAGTATAGAGCGGTTGTAGTGATTGAGAGTAAGAGAGAGAGAGAGAATCAGCTGTTAATCAATAGAAAGCAAATACATATAATCCATTTTTAGAAAGATTTTGAACATTTTTTATTCTTCTCCTTCTTCTTCTCCTCCTACTTCTCAATAGATGTCCTTTTGGTTTGATTAGACACATTCTCAACTACTTGAACTTCTATGCTTCTTCAGCTTTGACCTTTTTGCTTTTCCTCTTTCATATCTGTTTTTCATTTAACTTTATTGGAATCTTCCTTGTTCCTTCTTTTATTCACAAAACATAAAAAAAAAAAAAAACGTACCAGCAACATACAAGCTTTTCAAAAATAAGATAATAAGGTTGTGACCAATGGTGATGTTGGACCAACATCCGTTCGTTGAAGAGAGGCATTGCGAGAGATGAGGAAGCAAGTGAGAGAGTGAGAAAGAGCAAGAGTAGAGTAACAACCGGCTTTTAAAGGAATGAACAAGTTGTTCTGAATATATTTGAATTCATTATCTATTCTATATTAAACTTCTCCTGTAGTTATGTTTTCAGAACCATTTGGCTAGTTGAAGCTTCTCCTCATACCTTCCACTACCCCCCCCCTCCCCCACTCATCTCTCATTCCCTTGCTCTCCTCTAAAGCTTTCCCCTTCAATCAAATTTTTTCCAATTTTTGCAGCTTTTCCTCTATTTACATGGTAATATTGATATTTAATTTTATAAATCGTCAACGAAGACAATCACATTTTGTACTTATTGAAAACGTTTATTCCATTAATATTTACTTGTTTTTCAGATTCTCCTTGCTCGTCCAGCCAATTTGGAAGTGATCAACAGGTATTCTACCTTTCATACTTTCAAAGATCAACACAAAGTAGAATCTCATCATGTGCTCCTCCTAACCACCATATACGTACATACATGCAGCTAGAGATCGAGAGGGTGTGAGGAAGAGTTGTTAACAATGTTGTTTTAATTGTTTTTCTTTCTTTTGATGACCCTTTGCACTGCGATCTAACCTAAACAAGTGAGTGAGTGAGTAAGTGATTGAGTGAGGAAATGTTTGTTTTTCTTTCCTTTCTTTTTCTGTGTTCAGCTTACGTTTAAGAGATTTAAGCTCATTATATAGCCTTCGAAGTTTTTCGATGTTGGTAATGGCCTTCTGAAAGATATATACTTATGAGAGAATAGCGCGCACACATACACACACACACAACTGAATATGGAAAAGTATGAGATGGCGAATGCTTTCAAATCATTCTCTCTTTCTATGATTTTCATGAAAGTTAAATTTCCGTTCAATTATCCGTCCGGAATATGAAAAGTATGTTTGGAAGTACGACGTACTCTCACGTGTTATTGGCTTGACGTTCCTACCCGACGACCATCGACATTCATATGTTTTCCCTCCCTCTTTACTCTCTGAGCTCTTTTTCCCAGTTTTATTCTCTCTCTCTCTCTATCTCTCTCTCTCTCTCTCTTCATTCTTTCTTTATTTTCCATCATCAGTTTGTGGTTCATTTATGTCTTTCATATTCTACTTTCTGTTCTTCCCCCCCCCCCTCCCTCCTACCTCCCAGCACCCTCCTCTAGTGTCTCCCTCCGTTTTTTACTTTTCCTCTTACCTCTCGTTTTGAAGACGAATCCCACTGGCTCACACCGTCAAAAGACTCGAGACATTCGACTATTTTTTGTTTTTCGTCTCAACAATTCCGTTTTTTGCTTCTGCTCAATGTACTCCCCATATCGCTATTTGCTTTTTTTCCAACAAAACTTTTTTAAAGCTTATTCCATCAGTTTTTTTTGCAGCCAAAAGAGTTTTTAATTGAAAAGCTCCATTGAAGGTTCTTATATTATAATTTTTGTTTTTCAGCTCAAACAATCGTCGACACGTCTCTCAAGGAAACGATCTCTGCTTTGCGAGGTTTATTTCATTTTTTTCTTTATTTCAACTTTGTTTTACCTTTTCTCATTCTAAACAATAACAACAACAATGAAATGCTCAAATCCCCTCAGGCTATTCGCATCTTTTCGTTTTCCACTCTTCTCCCTTACCCACTCATTCACTTGTTCACTCACTCACTCATTCCCTCACTCACCTCCTAACACATCTCACCTCACTCTCACTCTATCTCTTTCTCTCTTTATTAGTCTTGAAGAATCGTTACTCTGTCAGTAACCGTTGCTTAAACTTAACTTTCTCTAAAAAAGAATTTTCTGCTTCATGATCCATGGACTAGAGGGCTCAAAACGAAATGCGAGATTCTGAATCTCCACAAAACCCGGAACATTATTTTGCGTTTTGCATCTCCCTCTCTCTCTTTCTATCTATCTCTCTCATTCCTTTTTTGGAATCAGCCTAGTTGTTCGAGAGACGAATGTGGTAAAAAAAGCTGCCAATTGAGTATTGGAATAAACATTTTCTGACACTTGTCCTTCTCATTCTCTTGCAATGTTGGTGAGTTTTGTAAGAAACTTTCTCATTTTGATAAAAAAACCGAAAAGAAAAACCAAAATTGAAATGGTCATTGTTTAGGAATTGTTGTTTTTTGTTTACAAAGGAAGAAATAGGAAAAGGAGATGAAGGAAGAGAGAGAGAGATTGAGAGAGAGAGAGAGTGTACGAGGAAGATGAGATGAGATGAGATGAGAATGAAGATGAGAGAGAAGGCAGGAAGAAGAAAAAAAATAACCGAAGGATTAGAAAGAAGATGAACAGAAAAGAGAAAAAAAAACTATTCCTTGTTCACGTAAAGCGCACGTGAAAAAACCATTTTGCATTCAAATCAGATGTGTTGAGCGGTCGTCTATGCGAGCATTCATTTCCATTTACGATGACCTTTTTTCTAACAAATTAGCCTATTTGAATAATGAGATTGTACTTAAATTATTAAATTTTATAAGAAAAAAGATAGTTTTTGGACTTTCTTATTGTTTCGTTCAACATTCACAGTTGATGTGATTGAAAGAAATCTTCTTCGGTTTTAATATAATTTATCTTTGGTCTTCTTGTTTCGTTCCTCTCTTGCGGGGCACGAAGGGAGGTTGGCAGCTCTCGTTACTGCTATCACTCTCCCTCTCTCTCTCTTTCTCATTCTTCCAATCTGCTTTTCACAATTTTCTTTTCTCAAAATCTTTTTTTTTTCATCATTTTCCACTTTATATGACCTAAGTTTTCTATTCTGGGTGGCTTGTCCCTATAGGGGCATCGCCCTTCGAAGACCCGCCTGCTCAGCTTCGTTCATTCGTTCATCGAAGCTTCTATATATGATCCCAAGTTGCACTTAAACGTCTTTTCAGTTTTATTTTTTGTTCTCCTTCATCTCCATCCCACTCCCTCCCTCCCTCCCTCCCATTCACCCTCCCACCATCTCCCTCTCTCTCCCCTACTCCCTTCATTTCAGTTTTTTTTGTTATATGAAAAAAAGCTCTCATTCTCATCAAATACTATTTGTTTATTTCTATGCCTTTAAATGGCTTTTTAAATAAATTTAATATTACAGATGGGTTCGCGGATTCGTCTCTTCTCTACGGGTTCTTTTGTCTCAACAGCCGCTCATGGAGATGAAGCAACTCTTACTACTTCTACCTCTATAAATCGATCAATAATTCATCCACCAACCATCATAACAAGTTTGGTCTCATCTCCAAGTATGGTCAAGACGCAATCACTCAATAGCTTTCCAGAAACGAGTGAGTTTTTCCTTTTTTTTCTTTTTTTTGCTATTTCCTATTGATTTTCGGAGTAAAAAGAAGTATATTATCTTTGTTTTTCACACAGTTTTGCCCCTTTTACTCTGCCTACCTTCCTCTCTCTCTCTACCTCATCTACCTCTCTGTTTCTCTCGCCTTCTATCTGTGTGTATCTCTTTGTGTGTGTGTGAAGATTCAGTGAAGCATTAAAGAAGACTTCAAGTACAAAACCCCTTTTTCTCTTTACTTCAGCTGATTTTTGCTCCAAGATCAGTTTATTTTTCAATTGGAACACAAGTAGTTCATGGTCAGTTGACAACTAAAAAATGAAGGAAATTAGAAAAAAGAGAGAAACAAATGGGAAAAGCAGGCTCGCAACAAAGAGAGAGAAAGAAAGAGAGAGAGGGAGGAAGAGAGGAAGAGACAGAGGGAGCAATGAGAGAGAAAAATGAATATGAGCGTCGTGACTTAGAAAAATTCAGTTGAAAACAAAATTGAAAAAGCTCAAATGAGATCACGAATCTTCAAAGAAGCTCATGTTCTCTCATTTTTGTTGGAAAATTCTCATTTCTCCCGAATTGTTTCATTATTTCCTTCTATCTCTAGTATTTCCCTTTTTCTCTCTGTATGTCTCTTAACTCTTATCATTTGTCTCCAGTATCTCTTCCTTTTAGTTTTTCGTTTGAGGAGGAAAGTAAAAAGGGAAAAGTCCATTGGTCGAGAGCAGTTTGTGCCATTCGTCCACCACCAACAAGCTTTTGAGACAGATGAAAGATGAGAGACAAGACGTTCTTGAACAAGAATGGGATGGCCTGAGGTCATCGCACCAAATACGGAAAGTGTCTCTGTGTCTTCGGTGCGTGGACACAAGAAAAAAAAAGAAGAGAAAAGAAATAAAACAATTTCATCTGAGATGCTCAAATGGAAGAAGCTGCCCCAGGCTATTGTTTTTGGGTTATTTGTGACAATTTTGATTTGTTGGTCATGATGTAAAGCCCGTTGTCCAGCACATCTCTTTTGGAGGCTTTTTTTTCCATTCATTCGCCAGTTTTATTCCTTTTTTTTCTTTTTCTTGCATTCTCAAGTAGTACCAGGACGTCTGATGGGTGCAAAGACATAACGAATCTTTAAGAAAATGAAGACGAAGAAGAAGACACAACGAGAATATTGTGAAATGCACACAAAAAACTTCAGAAAAAGAGAGACAGACAGGCATAGAGGGAGAAGGAGAGAGAAAGCTTGCAAAGATCTAAGTTGGTCTTCTTAGAAAACAAGCATCAACCGCTAGCATCAGTCATGCCTTAGTGCTCTTCCCTTATTTCGTGTCTGCTGCTGCTCCTTCTTCCTCATGGGCTTGTCCCGCCTCATGTTTTTCGATTGCCTCAAATGGGGGGAGGAAGAGGCACCTCAAGCCAGCTTTTCTTCTCACCACAAATTAAAAAGAAGATTTACATATCTCATCCTTAGCATAATCTTCATCATATACATTGGCATCTGTTCCATGTTCCACAGTTTCTGATTTTCCCTTTCTCGTTCTCTCTTGCTTTTTCTCCCTCTTCCGCTCTCTCTCTCTCTCTTCTCTGTTGCTGCTTGATTATAGTGATTGCTTAATCTGTGTCTACTTGTGCTAATCCTTATCTGTACCCAAAGGACAATTGGCTCCACTACTGTTTTCCGCTCTTCATAAACGTAACTCTCTCTCCTATCTCATTTGCATATGTTTCCATATAAATCATCAAAGCAAGAAGTAATTATCATGTGGAATGACAGTTATCACGTGAAATGTCACGTAAAATGCCACGTGAATCAATTTTGTGTGTAGTCTATTCAAATTTTCGGCGATGGCACAATGAATTATACACATGTTGACGCAAATCATTTTGTACGTGCAGACGAAGTGAGCGGTTGTGTCTGTGCACATTTTTTTAGTTCTCCTCAAATAAAAGTTGTTGTCATTAAATTATTTTTGGACTATAACTAACTAATTCTATGGGGCGTTGTGTTCGTTTCGTTTTTTCATTCATTCTCTCCTTTCCTCTCTATTTTTCCCTCTCACCCCCCACCTCACCTCCCTTCCTCTCCCTCTCTCGCATTTACTCTTTTAAGCTCTCTTTCTCTCTATCTATCCTTCTCTCTCCGTTTGGAAATTTTATTCTTTATTTTCTTACATTCGTTTGAACGTTTAGATGGTAAACTTGTTTTTGTTGTTCGTCCAGCTTCTGCTGGACACATGAAGTCGAGGAATAGATGAGAAGAGAGGGTCGAGGGGAATGAATGGGAGAGGGATTTCGGTGGGGGGGATACGAAGCTGTGGTGGTCAATGATAAACAAAATGCTCACCTCTGCCAGGTTTTTCCTCTGGCTCTCTTACCTTTTTGTCTCTTTCTATTTGATTCAATTTCTTTGGGATGCTGTCTTTCCCCCTCTTTATATCTTTCGAACACTTCAATCATGCCTGCTGCTTTACAGCTGTCTTTTGGCTTCAACACCGAGAGATCATTTAAAAATGAGAGTTTTGGCGAATCACACAACATCCGTTTGCTTGTGGTCGGTACTGCCCGTTGAAGGCGTTACCCTGTGTATGCCTCAGGGCTTCATGAAGTGAACGTCACATCGCTCAGCTTTTACTTTATGTAAGCATTTTAATATCCTTTTTCTTCTTTTTCTTCTTCTTCTTCTTCTTCATCTTCTCTCTCTCTCTTCCTGCTCGCATTCTCTCTCTCTCTCTGTCTATCCCTCCCTCACTCCTTCCAATTCGTTTTTTTTTTCATTCAAAACATCAAAGAATTTTATCAGTAAGCTTACATGATTTTGTGAATGAAAAAACGAAGAGAGAAGAAGCTGAAGAGATGAAGCAGGAGAAGCAGGAGAGACGATGATGAAAAGCATGAAAATCAGAGAAGCTTTTCCCCTTTTTTTGCATAAAAAAATGGATTTTTTTCTAAATGTTAATGCTTTTCTCACGAAGAAAAAAAGAAGCATCGTTAGATTAAGCCGTCAGCAAGCCTTTGCCCAATATTATCATTTTTGAGTTATTGATCGAAGAGAGGGCGGATGTGAATAGAAAAAATGTAATCAGCATCAGCACAAAGATAGAATAAGCTCTTTGACTCTTTCTCACTCATTCCCTCTATCTCTCTCTTTCTCTCTAGACATGTATGCATATGTACATATATGGCTGCTCTCCCATATCGACTACTACTAACAGCTGATTCGTAATTATTTCAAGTTCATCCAACTTGTTGTTCTATTTTTGTTTTTATTCCACTTTTTGACTTATTCGTATTCTGAAGATTCCGATGACAATCGTCATCTCATTTCATTCACTCAAAATCGGATCCGAAAAAGCCTTATTTGGTTGGAAAAACAGAAAGTACAAGCTGCATCAGGGCCACGTCCTTTTTCTATCTTTTTTCGACGTTATTTTTCACCACATTTCCATCATACAACTTAATCTTAAATAGGTTTCAAGATAAGGTTTCTCCTTCATCACAAGAGATCTTCCTATTCATCGACATTGGGCTAAATCAATTGGCAGAGCAGTACGGGTAGAGCGGGGAGAGGGGGGGGGGCTCCCCCTCATTGCTTTCTTGTCCCTTCCTGCTATTCTCTTCGTCTGCATCTCCAAAACAGTTTTTGAGACAACTTTCCTTTCCTTATTTCTTTCCTCCTCTTTGAGCTTTTCCGATTCTTGCATGGTGGCCATCATCTCATCGTACCCAAACCAAATAATTAAATCTTCCTTTTATAAATCGAGCGGACGATGGGGGTGGTGGGAGGGGGTGATGAAGGGCAAAAGACCGGTCCCAACTTACTTTTTTTTCTCCAACGATACTCAAGAGTAATCAGCGAAAAAAAAACTTTCGGTAGTTCTTCTTTACAACCAAAAAAGTACAGATGTTGTTCTTATTGAGACGACGAAAGACTACAACGGGCCAATAATGTAATTAGAAGTTTTGAGAGAGATAGAGAGATAGAGAGAGAGGGAGAAAGAGGAAAAGAGGGCAAAAAAATGATACAAAGATAGAGAGAGGGAGAGAGAAAAAGAAAAAGAGAGAGAGAGAGGGAGGGATTGAAAAGACAAAATAAAAAGAAGGAGAGAGAGAGAGAGAGAGAGAGAGAGAGAGAGAGAGATCAGCTCATGTGGCTTTTTGGACGATGAGCGTTGCAAAAGTACTGTAAACAAGTCATCTGTTATTCTGACGGCGATAACACAATTGACGTCGTCAAAATCTGGAAGATTCTTAAAAAATTTTTGTATCGGAGGCCCATGATGATGATGATGATGATGGGGTGTCTCGTTATCTATGTTAACCTTTATTATTATGTTATAACTAATTAATTATCATTAATTGTTTATTTGCAGTAGTGGTCTGTTCGTCCAATTCTAAAAAGAGCCATTCGAAGCTTCTATCTCGTTCCAGTATGTCACTTGATAAACGTGGTAAGTTCAATATGTTTCTGAAGGCTTCGTGTGCACCTTGTCGACGACGTCGTTGAAGGTCATTCAATGATGATGAATTTTCTTTTTTTTTAACTTCTTTTAACTTTTTCTTTCAAAATTTGAGGAATTTTTGAATGACTTTGCCCTCTGTGCTCTTTACATCAAAGTGCTTTCTCTTCCGCGTTTTTTCAGATCTCATCTCAGCTTCAAACTCCATTTTTGCTGAAAATTTTCGTATTTTGCTTGATAACATCGTTTTTACACTTTCTTCCTCCCTCTCTCTCTCTTTCTTTTTCTCTCTCTCTATCTATATATGGCTTGGTTGCCTTCTTCTCTTGTCCGTTCATGTTCTGCTCTCATTTGCGTTTTCCTCCTCAGACTGATCTGAAAATCAAAGTTTAAATAACAAATTGCTTTCCTTTCTATACGGAGTCTGAACACAACCGCTCTCTGCGCATTCATGGAATAAAATGACGACGAAGACGACACAGAGATGAAGGGGGAAAAAAGAAAATGAAACTCACGTGAGATCTGAGAAAAGGAAAATATGAAGAGAGTGAACACATAGAGAGAGAGAGGAAGGCGAAGAAAATAAAGAGGAAAAACGAAGATATTTTGATCCACCGAGATTACGTTTCTCATCTGACACAAGCTTGCAAAGAAGCTTTTCCTTCATGTGTTTTTTTGTTACTTTTCTGTGAATTCCTCACACGAAACTCTCAAAGCATTATCTTCTCGTTGTGTTCTTATTTGGTCCAATTGGTCTGAACTAATAACTGAGTAAGTACCTTAAGTTATTCCCTCCCAATCTCTTCCTTTCTCTCTACGCACCCTCATCACTCTTCCTCTATCTCTCTCTTTCATTTACTTCTTAACCGTTTTCGAATATTTTTTTTCCACACATATCTGCTCCCATAATTTGCTTATTTCTGTATTCTTTGATGTTTTCCATATATGGTTGACATTCTAAATGACGTCATAGTTGTCATTTTTAATCTGTCATTGCAAAAAAAAAGGAAAAAATGAAGGGAAAGAGAGAGAGAGAACCACCTCAAGAAGGAGAATGAGGGAGAGTGTAGAGAGAGAGAGAAAGGAAATGAAAAAAGTTTTTGTTGGAAAATCTCAAAGATTTTCAGGAAGATTTTTGTTGTTTAATATCATTATGAAGAGAGATTTTTGGAGCAAAAAAATTGATGTGGAAGAGAGGGGTTGAAGGGAATGAGGAGAGACGGAAGATGAGATGGAGAAGAAGACAGAAGACGGACAGACGACACAACTAGACGACAGAATTAGAAGACGACAACGATGAAGACGACGAAAGCTGTCTCCAGAAGTACACACGTCCTTCATCACCTATTAACAAAGGGCAAAACATTCGAGCCAAAGCATTGAAATTCATCCTCAATCTGAAGAATTCTCTGCATTCAACCCCCCATTTTTCCATTTCATCTGATAAGTACAGATGATTTCATGCGAATGAGATGAGATGAAAGACATAAAGAGAATGAAAGAATGGAATAGAGAGAGAGAGAGTGTGTGTAAGAGAAATGAAGAGAGGGAAGAGCTTCACCACAATGCTTCAGATGTTTTTCACTTTTGAACTTTCCACCTCCAAAAATCAAAGCAAAAAACCAACTCAAACTGAACTTTCTCCGTTTTTCATTTACTGACTGCCCCCGAGGTTGTGTCAATTCAATAACAAACCAGTGTTCCGCTCAGCTTGCACGTGTGCTTTTCTCACATTTTCACGCAAATTTCCTTTTTTCTTTCTTTTTTTCCTCCTATTTCTTGGCTCAAAATTAAATTTCACGTCAATGTCGTCGTTGAGGAGGAAAGTGAAAAGTACAAACTGTCTGAAACACATATTCGTTGAGAATGATTCGTAACTACGAAGGATTAAAGTTCAAAGAAAATGTTTACTCGCTTTTTTGCTTTCCATTCTTCGCTCCTACTCTGTGTTCAGCTTCATCTCTTTTTGAAAATATCCTGTTTGTCTCTCTTTCCTTGTTCTCCTCTCTCTATGTCTTCCTATTCTCTCATTCTCTTTCTTTGCACTACTCACTACAGCTCCTTCTTCATAATAATTAAAAAACAATTTACTTGATGATCTTTTAAAATCAATTCTCCCTCTTTCTCTCTCTCTCTCTCAATTTTTCTTTTTCTCTCTCTCCTCTCTGTCTATTGATTAAGCCCTTATTTCATAAAGTTTATGATCATATAAGGTTCACGTGACCTTTCGAGAATCTCTTTCCAGCCTTTCTCTCTGTCTCTCTCTCTCTCTCTATGTTATTCCCTTGCATTCTATTCTCTTACTACTCTCATTCTTCTCCTTCATTCATATTCAGCTTGAATTTAGAAGAACAAATCCTCTCCAAAGATATATAAGAAGAAGGAAATAAAGTAAATTGTCTTTTTTGGAATATTTATCGACTGACAATCAGATAATTCATTGAAAAAGCTTTTCACGCCTTCAGCTTTATCTTCTTCAATTATGTTTTTTCAATTTCTCTCTTTCAGATATTTCGCTGAACATGGAATATGCAAGAGATTCTTCACCTTCTCAATTGGGAATTCTTTGTCGACATTGCTCTTCAACTTCCGATTTAACTTGTCCAAAAGCTCAACAGGTTTGTTACTTTCAAGCTTCAAACTCATAGCTCATGTATATGTCCTTTACAAGCTTCAAATGTAATCTGGTGATTTTCAATTTTATGTTATTTCCTTGTTTCTAACTATAACGCAATCATTACTCTTTTCATTCTTTATTCATTTTCCTTCTCTCATTCTCCCTCTCTCTACCTCTCTCTCTCTATCTCTGTCTCTGTCTACCTCATTCACTTTCTCCCTCTCTTACTCTCTCTTTATAGTTGTCCTTGGTATAATCTGCATCATGTCCTCAGATTTTGTGAAGAACAGGTGCTGCCTTCTGACAATACCTTTTGCCAAAGAAATCATTTGATGATGTTTTACCTTTGTAATCGTCTAATTGTGTCTCTCTAGCCAGCCATCTGGTCAAAACACTCTTTTTTTCGCCAAAAAAAACTTTTTCTTTTCGTATTCTCTTCCGCCTTCATTCGTTACATTCAAATCGTTTCAATTGCATTGATTTCAATGATCACGTGTTTCACGTGTACGTGGGAATTTCCACGTGAAACGTGTTGTTCACGTAAGCAGTATAAGAAGATTAAGCATTTCAATTTAAATTATTGCCATGAGCGGTTGCATTCTTCCCTCTTTCTTTCTCTCTCTCTTTCTCTCTCTCAACTATTCTACCTCCCCCCCCCTCGTATGTACTGATCAAGCGTTGTACTATCTAATTCGAACTAACGAGTTTTATCCTGTTTTTTGTGAATTTTTATGAAAATCAGGTGTATTTTGGATAGTTGAATGATATTCTAGATGAAATCAACATATAAAATTAGAAAATTCAATCATTACAAGTTATATGTTGCAGGAAATGGCGTCACCATCAGTTCCATCATTATACTCATTAGCAGCTTCTGATTTATCTTCAAATGAAATTCTTTGTCGTATATGTCATTGTTGTTGGCCATCTGATCCATCAGGTAAGCAATGCATATCCAATGCTATCATCAACAATCCATTTTTTCAGAATCAACATCAGATCCATTAATATCTCCATGTCGATGTTCAGGAACGCTTCAATACGTTCACGTCTCATGTCTAATGGTATGTGATAGTTGTGACAGTTACAATGCTGATGCGCTAGACATCATTCCAATGAGCATAACATGTATGACATTTCAGCATTGGTTGGATATATCATCCAGAAAGCTTCATCGTCCAGCCATCTGTGAATTATGTTTATACAAGTATAGAAGAAGAAGAATATTGAAGGTATACCTCTCTCTCTCTCTATATCTCTCTCTATGATCATCTTATTGAAGTATCGCGAAATTAAATTTCCTGAATGTTCCGAGAGTGACATCCGATATTACACGATCTTCATAACAGCTGTTTTTCTGATGCTACTATCAGCTTTATCAACAATTATATGTTTTCAATTGGATAAGAAATATGTGGAATCAGCTTATATGTAAATTACCATATAAGCACATAGCTAACTGAATGTTTGTAGGGTTAATTCAACAACAACAGCAACTTCATCGGCTGCCGTCGTTGCTGCTGCTGCCGCTTCAATCAATTCTCCAGAATTTGTTGTTACATATGAAGATAGATCAAACCCTAAACAAATCTTAGAACGTTCTCGTGATCATAGCTTCTTGCCAAGTGTAAGTCATTACAGATGAATAGAAAGCTCATCACATGCATATCATTACAGATACATCTGGAAAACCTTTACAGTACAATAACCTTGGTATCAGCTGTCATATTCTTTATAAGTTTCTTTGTGGCTATGTATGCCCATGTTAAGGTATATACTAACTATGCTAACTATATATATTATATAATCTATAGACTGGATTAAGTTTTTGCAATTATCTTATGTTATGCTGGAGTTCTAACTTGGATTGGTCTATAGAAGAATATAAACAATCAAGAGATTCTCAATATTTATCGAAATTAGAAGAACTTCGAAGGAAAATGAACGGTAACCTTATATCTCTTTCATGACGTCATCATCATCATTCATATCTTCAGAAAAACAGAAAAAGGCTCCAGATGAGGTCGAACCTCTACGTAGCTCCGTTATCGTCATTGAATAACTTTCTGTCAAATCTCAGGATTAGAATACAGAATTATGGAATAATTGCTTATATCATTCATTATTTATATGATATAGCTAACTATATGTAATATATTTTCATTGCCTACCTTATCAACACTTCATAATCACCCATTCTCTCTCTCTATGTCTCTCTCTCTCTCTATCTATCTTTCTCATACCTTTATAATACTATCCATATATTCATATTCTCTCCCTCCTTCCTTCCTCCCATCCCTCTCTACTCCCCCTCAACAGTTTCTTTGCTCATCTTGAACGCCTTCTTTTGCCCGTCCATAGGTATCTGTCTTTTTCTATTTTTTTTTAGTTTTCATACTACGGTCCACGGGTTATCTCTCAGTTGGATGCGGGCAGACCTAAAGTCCTTTTTTTTTCTTTTTTTTTCCTTTCCCTGTTAATCTTTCCCTCTTTAGACCATATGTCTCTCTTTCACAATCTCTCTCTCTCAATAACTCTTTACCTCTTTGAAGGAGGAAATTTCAAAGTTGGCTTTTCCTTTACAGAATATTCTGACGGCTCTGTTGGATACTCAACCCTTCTATTTGAATGACTTTCATCATTATTATTATTATTTTTTATTATTATAATTATAACATAGACAGTTCGATTGCTCATTTCAAATGCTTCTATCTACTCTGTTCCTCCATCATCATCTGGTCTTCTGAATGCTTAATCTCTCTGATTTGAACTCGTTTTTTCTCATGACAAAACTAATGTTTGTAATAAAGATATTAACAAATATATTTTAAATGGTTCTCATTAGAAGAGGCTGATGGTTGCACCACATCAGAATATCCACCATAGTACATCAGACCCTTGATGATGTGATGAAGAGGGGGAGAGTTGGTTGGTGGAGAGGAATAGATATAGCCAGATAGAAAGGAGAATGAAAGGTGGATGCGCAAGAGGAGATATGTAAATTATAAATAATATTAGTCGGGTATAGTATCTATCTGTGTTGTTCAAAGATATTCGGTAAAAGGTTAATAGGTTCGGGGTGCGTGACGAGACTAATTATGTATCCGTCTGGAATGTACATCTCTCTCTCTCTCTCTCTCTCTCTTCAAAGGAATAGAAACACATACAGAAATAAAGAGAATTGAAATTCATAGAGAGAGAGAGAAGGATTGGTGAGTAGAACTGTACAGAGAGAGAGAGAGAGATGGTCCATTAGTCAAGTCAGAAATGGATTTATTCGTCATCTAATAGCCTTCTTCTATTGAAACGAATGTAACAACTGAATGTCTTTGATTCATCTTTAAGTAAGTCGGCAGATTTTATAAGAAATATGTGACGAATTGATTGATTGTCACCAGATTGTTACCATATGGTTATCGATTCATTCCTTATATCTCATTATGTTCTTTTGATTTACACAGTTCACACCATCCTCATCTTCATTCATATACCTTCTAGCTTCCATTGTCTCATCTGACTGTCTCTCTGTATACATGTATGTATATCTTGATCCAATCATAGATGTATGTTTCATATCTCTCCACTACTTCTACTACTACTACCACTCACTACTCTCACATACCTTATAAGCTCTTATTAAATATGAAAATGATGTACTTGAGATGGTTTTAATGAACATTCTTGACATTTAACAATCAAATCCGGAAATCCTAATAAACACACATACACAATATGGTTTTTGTCTGTTTTTGCACAATACTATGTATGACCTCGAGAATGGCACTAATCGGCTAAACGTCTGTGGCTATTGCCCCTCCCAAATAGAGTAAAATCTCTGAAGAGGTTGTTTGATAGAGATAGTGACATAGTGAGAGTAAGAGTTAGGTACTTACATGCATACAGACAGCCCCCCCCCCCCATTCCTCTTACAACCTCCTGCCTTGTCCTCTATCTCCATATGTGACAGATGACAGCTTAGTTTCTTCAAAAAACCTATTTTTATATCTTATATTATCAAAGTTGATTATATGAATGCTTTTACTTCTTTTCATCTTTACCGATATTGATCCGCAGGTCATTTGCATATGCAACGTCATTTTCCTTTTGACGTGAAGACACGCGTACGTGGTGCAAAGGTGTCATTGTTGACTGATGGTACAAGCACTGACCGGTTGTTCATTTCCTTTTCCTCTCAACTTTCATTCAACTTTTTTCTTTTTTCAAACATTTTTATTCCTAAAATGGCATGATTATCCTCATTTTACTCCATTTTTGACCTGTTTTTCATATTTTTGTTATAAAAAATAATTTTTTGAAAAAAAAAAGTTTTTTTTATAATTAGGTCAGTATGATATAGGCTTCATATGCTTTTTATTGCTGTAAATGTGTTTTGAATGATCGTTAAAGTGCTGTTACAACGTTTAAGCTTCTCCTTCATTTCCTTTTAAAGGCTTTTCCTCTCTTTGTAACATTTGAAGACAAAAAAAGTTTTTTTCTCTTTTAAGTTATTCTTTCTGACGATGTAATAGCCAGTGGCTTTAAGAGTTCGCTCTCACTCCTTCTCTCTCTCTCTCTCTCTCTCTCTCTCTTTCTCTCATTCTTATTCTCTCTCTTTATCCGCCAAATAGAAACCGGAAAGACGAATGTATGAAGATGTCTCGTAGTATACAGAAGAGGTCACTTCTCTCATACTCCTCCATTTCGTTTATTTTTTCAAAATTTTTGAGAAAAAAAGAAAAATTCTCGTTATCTCATTAACTCTCGTACTATTCAAATGTTTTTTTTTTCATTTTCATAGAAATGTTTTTACGGTTAACGACAGGTTGTCTTATTTATGAGGCTGTTGTAGTCTTATATGGTTGTATTAGAGATAGAGGATTGCAATGAGATGATGAAGAGAGTAGCCAAAGAGAGACAGAGAGATAGAAAAAGAAAAAAGGGTGAAAGCGGTCGTTTCTTTGAATTTCATCCATACACGCACACACATACACACATCGACACATCCCTATACTCTGGCTATGGAATAGCCTCATGTATTCATGAAAAATTTATTTTTTTTCTTGTTTCCCCTCACACACACCACACACACACTATTGACAGTCGCTCTTGTCAATGCAAAAACTGATAAGAGAGAGAAGAAGTTGATAATCAATGCGAAGACAACTTAAATTCATTCAACACTGAGCATTGAGATGATGCAAAACAGTCAATTTCATTATTAGTTTCTTTATTTTATTAAAATTCAGTTCGATAAGTTTGTGAGAGCAGCTTCTTTCTTCCAGAATAACTGTTTGTCAGCCGCTGGAGAGGGATGGTCGTCGAACAATGTTGGGCGGAGCTTATGTGGACCCAGCCAGAGGGGTGGGGAGAAAAATAGAAATGAGAGATATGAGAGAAAGAGAGAAAAACGAAAAAAAAGAGAGAGGAAGAGAGAGTTGCTGGTCTCTACTGCTGCTGAAAGAGAGGGCTGTGCTGGCTGCGTTTTCGCGCCACCCCGACCACACCATCAGCAGCAACGTCAACGGCGGTCCAGTGATGTCGTCGTCGTCAAAGCCATCTAGAATTCCATGTGCAAAGCAATGCGCTCGTGCATCATATTCACAACTACTTAAGAGAGTTAGAGTTGTAAGACAGTGAGTGGTAAAGAATATGATAGAGAGAGAGTGAGAAAGATTGAGAGAGAAAGAGATTGAGAGAGGAAGAGAGTAAATGACTGAGTGTAGTCGTAACTTTACGGAAAGACAGCTAGCCGATTCGAAGATGCAGCTCTTCAGAATTTAGGAGAAGCATCAAAGCCGATAGGAAATCATTTGGAAAAAGCTGCTGTTTATACTATTTTTATTACAAACTTTAATTTTATGTCTTTTCTATAGTTTTTATACTTCAATTTGTGTCTTTTCAATCTTCTTCTTCGTCGTCTCCTCCTCTCCAATCAGCTGGTCTAATCAATTGTTCGCAAAAAACATATCTTTCAGATTAGATTTTGGGCCCTCAGGCAATTTCTTCATTCTTTCATATATTTTTGACCGCTAAAGCTACTGCTTACTCAAAAATATATTTTTGTGTCTGCGTGAGCTTGTGTGTGTGTGTGTGACGACGTCAACGATCTAGAAGAATGGTTGCCAAATCTCCGACGTCAAACTCAACGTCAACCAATACATCTTCATTCCTTCGAATAGTTGTCGTTGGTGGTGGAGGCGTGGGAAAATCAGCTTTAACAATTCAATTCATCCAGGTATATTGATTTTTCCTTTTTCTTCTTCCCTTCATCTTCTTGTTGGTTAATGCCTTACAGATCTCTCTTTGTTTCATTTCCTTACCTGATAAGACTTTCCCACGAATCGTTTTTTTCTCAAACATCTCATATTTCGTTTCGAGAAGCTCTCTAAATCCTCTCGAAACTTTTTATGAAACAAGAAAAGAGAGAGAGAGAGAGACTAAGAGGGAGAGAGAGAGGGAGAGAGGACTTCTCTCATATTCAACTAATCGATGACGATTTTTAATAATAAAAAAAGTTGTTTTATTTAATCGCAAAACTAATGAAAGCCTTTGTGACGTTTGAAAGCAGGCAGCTGAGACTGATTTTGATCTCTTTTTTTTTGAATTCAACAGGCATTTAATGAAAATTATTTTCATAAAATTGACACACTCTTTGACAGTTTGAACAGTCTGTCGTCTTCGTCATCGACGTCGTCGTTGTCGTCGTCTGTGTCGTCTGCGATTCAGAATCTCTTGATGTGGGAAATTATGAAAAACAGAAATGTCAGAAGCTTCAACAGCATTTGATACAAAAAACTAAGTAGAAGTTTGATTGATTTTTCGTAAACAACTTAAGAAGGTATCAGCTGTTCGTCACAGAAGCTTCAACTCTCTCTGTCTGTCTCTCTATGACTCTCTCATAAAGGCATTAACTCTCTCTTTGAAGTCATAAATTATTTCCTTTTTTACAAAAAGATGATGTAATCTCTTTGAAACTAAATGTTTTTAGCAATATTTCGTGCAAGATTATGATCCAACCATAGAAGACTCCTACACAAAGCAATGCTTCGTCGATGAAGATCTCTGTCGCTTAGAAGGTTTGTCTCTTCTTAACCTTCTTCTGTTGTTACTTCGTTTTTCATTCAACTACAACACGTTTTCAATGTATTGCTTTAAGTTTTGGACACAGCTGGACAGGAAGAATTCAGTACAATGCGAGAACAATATCTCAGATCTGGCAATGGCTTTCTCATCGTCTATGCTGTTACAGATCGCAACAGGCAAGTTCACTTCCTTCTTCCATTTGTCATGTTGTTTATCTTCTTGTTTTGTTTTCATCACTATACTTCCTCCCATCTTACTCTATTCACGTCAGTTTCTCTTTTTAACTCGCTCATCTACTCATTTGCATATTTGAAAACGCACGTGAAGTGTTTCATTTTGATTGAATGATCCATATGGAGCGGTTGCATTCATTTTTCTCTCTCATCATCATCTTTTTTATTCATCTTATATCCTGCGGTTACCACCTGTTGTTGGGGGGCCTTGTTCAATCCCGAGAAAAGACATAGATGGGTGTGAGGCTACGAAGAGGAGGCATTGAATACAGAGAGAGAGAAAGATAGAGAGAGAGAGAGAGAGGATTGGATAGTGAAAAAGAGAAAAGAACAGTGCTTGTCTAATTCAGTATGTGACCATATTTAAACAATAGAAATGAGAGGAAATCCAGCTAGTAGTGGCAGGCTGTTAGCCATTTAACACAAAACCACTATTGGCAACAGCACAACAGCTTCAGAGCAGAAGCAGAAGCAATAGTAGTAGTTGTGAGTAAGAAGAGAAGTAGCCTTCATGTGTATACAAAGCCTCAGCTGACAAAAAATGTGACCGATTACTTGCAAAGCTGCTATGTCTACTTATATAGATTTATTATACATGTATATATGTTCTAACGAGGAAGAGCCGTTGAAAACGAAATTTTTTGAGGAATTTCTTCCATTCCCCAGAGATAGAGGCCTACTTTGGTTGTAACAGCAGAACACGAAAAAATGAAAGCAAAAATGTGTTTGAAGGAAGTGAAGAAGTAGCATTGAGCTTCAATAACCATCCTACATGTGTATACCTTAAATGGAGTTTCAGTTCTGTGTTCCTCGTTGTCTGTTTATTCGCAACTTTAGCTTCTTGTATTTCTCGGATCGTTTGCATAGCTTCTCTCGTCTCTGATTTCATTTCTTTTTTGTTTTATAAAATTAAGCAGAAATACTAGTGAAGAAATGCCATATAGAGAAATGGAGCTCTGCTCGTATTGGCTCAATCGCCATGTAATCGGAGAATCAAATCTCTGAGATTCGTTTTTAGCGTTTTCTTCAAAACTTCAATCAAAACGAATGTTATTATTAAAGAGATACATTATCTTCTTCAAGAGCTCAAGCATGTGTGTGTGTGTTAGTGCTGATGGTGGTGGTACTGGTTGTGGTGATGGTGGTCGTCGTCGTCGTTTGTTGCTGATGGTAGTGAGGGGGAGATGAGGGTTAGAAGAGTGTCTTCTCTTCTTGACCAGCTTAACATTTCTTCTAAACATTCCATGATTTCTATCAAGTGTTTGATTGGCAAATCGATTTTTGCGAGCAACACATCTTCATCTGACCCTTTTGTGTGCGAACTATTTACCCGGTTCTCGTGATGAAGAAGAGTTTCTCCACCGTTGAACAAATATCTTTCAATTCTTGGGGCTGTAGTATTCTCATTTTCTCTTCTTAACTCATTCTCTCTATTTCGGTTATCATAATCGGTTCTTCTTCTTCTTCTTCTTCTTTATCTCGTCATCCTATTGTCGTCGTCACCTTTTCAACTTTTCGGCTTCTTAGGTTCGTACAGTTGGCGTTAACTTGAAGAACGAGATGAACCATCGAAAAGTATGAGATGAACAGATGAAATCAAGTGAGATTCTTCAGCCAACATGATTATGAAGGAATTACAAACAAAAGCTCAGCTTAATCTCAGTCTCAAATGTTTTGCTGCTGTGTTGCTCAGCTTATTATCAATAGAGGGCGAATGTTTATGAACAAACGAACTATGAAAAGCTTTTTCGTTGTGGGACATAGATGAACAAGAAGAACAAGAAGAAGAAGAAGGAGAGCTTTCTTTAAAAGGAAAATTCACTAAGTGAGTCAAAGGAAAATTCATGTGTGCGAATGTCCGGAAAATCTGATTTGCAGCTGACGGATGGCATTCGTAAAATGCTATTAGAATCAACTTTTTTGAGTTTTTTCCGCTCTTTCTCTCTCTCTATCTTGCTGGCAATGTCTTTTTCTGTTTTTTCCTCTTTCCTTTTAATGTTCTGAGTCTGGTGAGTATTGGAAGACTTCTGAACGACAAAGGGGAACAGCTTTCTCCATAAACTTTTCTAAAGAACAGCATAGGGTTTAGAAGGGCACAGAGAGAGAGAGAGAGAGAGAGAGAGAGAGAGAGAGAGAG
>CALQYR020007493.1:107819-181148 GCA_943334845.2 Auanema sp. JU1783 | reverse complement strand
TCGTTTTTCCAAAAGAGAACGACCGGGTCATTTTTTTTTTGACGTAAAAATTATTTTCACGTGGCGCGTGTCCGCGGGGGTATATAAGCCGTGGAGCGTCTGAATCACGTCAGTTGACTGTGTGAGCCGGTGAGCTCCACTCCTCTCTCTCTGGAGGTCCTCCAGAGAGGAGGAAAAAGCTCATCGGCTCACAAGTCAAGGATAGGGCCTGGACTCATCCGGGCCTCATCCGAAGAGCACCGAAAGGTTGCATTCCATCTAAAACCGTTCAGAACGGTTGCATTCTATCCCAAACCGTTCAGAACGGTTGCATTCCATCCCACACTGCTCAGAACGGTTGCATTCTATCCCAAACCGTTCAGAACGGTTGCATTCTATCCCAAACCGTTCAGAACGGTTGCATTCCATCCCACACCGCTCAGAACGGTTGCTTTTCACCCCAAATCGTCCAGAA
Organism: Auanema sp. JU1783; assembly: GCA_943334845.2. Lineage (NCBI taxonomy): Eukaryota > Metazoa > Nematoda > Chromadorea > Rhabditida > Rhabditidae > Auanema > Auanema sp. JU1783. Next base: position 180,694 of record CALQYR020007493.1, on the reverse strand, counting down.
CGGTTAACCTCTTCTTGCAATCTTCTCTAAGATCTGAATATTTGTGGCTTTGTGGATAAAGATCAAACTAGCTGTGAGTTAAGTGGTCTCAATGCATAAATGAATGTATCAGAGATTATGGCTCTCAAAAAAAATTGAAGATTTTATAAAGGTTCAATATATATTTATAACACATTATACATTATATACACTCTGAGTCAAGTTTCCTCATGCCATGATTTTGATCGTTTTGTTCTCGTAGAGGTGGAGGAACAGGTAGATGTGATGTACCATCCTTAGGAACGAGCTTAAACAATATGGTTTCAAGAAAATCTCATTCATAACAGTAATTACCTCAGGTTTAGGTCCAATGAGAGACAACAATACAGGTAGGAGACATAACCCGTTGAACACTCCAAGTATCACCAACACGGACATTACAACAAAAAAGTATTTGATGACGAAATCAAATTGGGAGAATACCAGCATAACAATACCTAAACAAGTCAACTAGTGAGAAAGAATAAAGACGAAATCTTACCAAGTAAAGTGGATATCGCTCCGTGGAATACAGGAACAAACATATGTTGTAAACAAGAATCTAATCTATCGTCCACAGTTCCAAGGGCAGTCAAATAGGCTAAGACGACGTGAGCAGTAAATTCGACACCTGCAACCGTATACAATAAGCTGAATGGCTTATAAAAGCTCTTACCGATTCCTACTGCACAAATCAGTGTTACAGCTGATATGGGATTCATCTTTATTCCTACGAGCCCCATGAACCCACCAAGTTCGATCGTAACTATCACGACAATAACCATAACCTTAAGAGAGAAGAATCAGTCAACTGTACCAAATTGATTATGACATACCATGGCAGCTGCTTGTGGATTGAACATGAGAATTGAAATAACAGTAAAGACAGCAAAAGCAATAATACAGATGGCATAGAACAAGTTCCATCTTAAGTGGAGGTACTGCTCCCAGAAAGTGAAAGCTAATCCGCTGGGGAAGTTAGGAAGGCCTTTTTCAGAATAATCTTCACAGATAGTTCTAATCTCTTTGATCATAGTGACAATTGGAGGAGTATCAGTTAAGCCTGTTTGATAATATGGAATTTGAGAATAAAGAAGAGGACGGGCAGGTGGGACAACTTTTTCTTCCTGGAAAAAGAGATTATCGATTGAGTTTCGAACATAAGGAAAACATACTGGTCCCATAGCCCAGCCTGGAGGAACGGGGAAGAAAGAGGCTTGTGATACATAGTACATCATGTTATCAACGTTGTACCATCCGGTCAAGTAGTTGTAGAATCCTTCAGGATTGATAATTCCATCATCCGAAACTAGCTTGATATTTCCAATCTATAAATGAGATCATTAAACTATAACAATGAATACTGATATTCATACTCTTCCTGTGCAGTTGTACTGTTGTCCTACTGAGCAGACAAGACGTCTAGCAATCATTGCTTCTGGAGCTGGTTTTGGCTGTCCTTTCACCGGTAGTCCTGTGATAGGATCCATTGTTCCGTTTTTCAACTCGTTAGCTAAGGCTGTATCTAAGGACTCAAGCCAAGTGCGAAGAAGAGACATCCAATAAGGTTGCAACTTGCCATCAGCCTTGATCATATAATCAGATTTTCCTATAAAGTCAGAGTTTTATGAGAACCCATATTCAAGTGTTACCAAGATCCTGCCTATACTCTTCAATTAGATTCTGCTGATTAGGAATATCAATCGTCTGTCCTCTGAGGACGGCAAACATGGGATAGAAGGAGAAATATTTTTCACGAGCTCTAAGGAAAGCTGCTGGAGGGGTGTGCTCAGGTAGAACATCAGACAATTCTAATCCCAAAGTTGAGTTATACATTCCATATAAGCCAAATATGACAGCTAAGGATGTAGCCCCAACAATTATATACTAAAGCATTTCTAAGTGGGTGAGAGGATGCAGTAAATACCTTGACAGCAGGTTTCTTCAAGCTTGGGATGTAATAGTTCGTTAAGAATCCTCCAACAGTATACCAAGGCTGGTTTCTTGTGAATTCAGTAATTTCAGCTGGCTCCATGTACTTGTGCTTCTCTTTCTATAGCATAAACATAAAAATGAGTGTTGTGAGAATCATTGTCTTTACCTCCTTTGTACGCTCTTCAGTACGATCGCCGCGACTACACCAAGCCAAATCTCTTTGACCTCGACGTTGTCTTCTAAGATCCAATCCAATGAAAGCTGGGAAGATGAACATCAAAGAGGCTAAGTTGAAAGCCAACAGAATGGCAGTCTGAAATTCACAGCTTAGTCAGAACAGTACTAAGAAAGTTACCTGAGAACAGAAAGAACGGAGAGCTGGGATAGGAAGGATGTATCCGGCAACGAAAGCCAAAATGTTGTTGATGGAAGTTACCATTACGGACATTCCTGTTTCCTTTAGAAGGATACCCATCTCATTTTGATTACAAATATTTACGATTTCATCGTAATTATGCAATAACAAGAACATGTCATCAATACCGAGACCAAGTGTGAGGAAAGGTACGATCTGAAAATGAAAAGCTTAAGTAAGCGGTAAAGAGTTAGTTCAAACTTGAGTTGTAGCAGCATTAAAATTGATTCCTAGCGCCGTTGTGACACCAAGACCACAGATAGATGAGTAAGTAACTAAAAATACTCCAACGATGGCTAAGAAGACGTTCGATTGGATGGCAAGCCATCTTCCTTTGAATCTGGCTTGAGTGAATATGGCATAGACAATCTGTAGAAGACTGGTCTCCGTTATGGTTTGCAAGCTTTCTATACCATCAATCCGTATCCGATGAAGATGATCTCGTAGTTGAATTGAGAGAACTCTTCCAACATATCAGCAATTGAAGTAGAAGCCAATGGATGGAACACTCTAACCTCAGGATTCTAAACAGACTCTTCGGTAACTGTTCATCTCTAATCACCACTCACTTCAAGATTAGCCTTATGACCGTAAAGTTTTTTAGTGAAATTTCTCTGCCATGCAACAATGATGTCATTAGCCCAACGAGGATTCCAGCGACTGGTGTCAAGATTTGGATGAATTTCTGGTTTTCCCTCCTGGAACACGCATACTCAGTTCTATCATCACTGGCATGAACAAACCTTGAAACGGAGATAAACATCAAATGGACTGGCAACCAAGAAAACACTTTGGAGAGCTTCAGCAGATTGAAGTTTGTTCTCTCCTCTCTTGATACCACCGATAATCAAATCTTCAGGCCATTCCATGATATTCTTTCCGAAACCTTTGCAACCTCCAGACATGATCTGCAACCATTAAAGTAAACACTATCAGCCTGTTTCATAGAGCCAACCTCTCCATAATCTGGGTATTGTGGAAGCTCTTGCTCAGTCAAAAACTCTCCCCACCGATCAGGATTGGCTTGCATCCATTCCAACAAAGCTGGTCCATACTCTAGGCAGACAGTATCCTTCTTGGGCTGATTCTTCTTGTTAGTAACGGCTGCAAAAACATTTCATAACACTAGAGAATAGAATAGGAACATACTTCCATTAGCATCAACTCCAGTCAAATCATAATCGTTCTCATCTTCGTAGTTATAATAGTCTTCATCCTTGGTTGAAGGGGAAGAAGACTGAGCTGGTGGTGGTGGGGGAGGTGGTGGTGGTGGAGCATCAGTATCAGCTTGTCTCTTACGTCTTTTCTTTCCTAAAATGAAATACTTGTATGGAAAGTCTACTTTGGAGTTTTACCGAAAATATCGTTGATGATGGATTCAGTCAAGCTGCTTCCAGATTCTTTTTCAGTTTCTTGAGCAAGACGAACTGGTTCCAAGATAATTTTTTCAGATTCATCTTTAGCCATGTTCCATTCGTTGAATTTCTTCAGAGCACTGCACTTGTCGAAATAATTTGGAGCTGTAGGTGGACAATCAACATCAAGAGGATCGATACATGGACGATCAAGATATGCTGCCCCAATTCCAGCCTTAATGTATACCATTCAATCCTGAACAAGTTCAACAAAGTTACTCTTTCGAAAAAGTTTCCAATTGGTCCCAAATCAAAAAGACTTCCAACTTCACCCATAACAGCAGTTGGGTTCAAGTTTTTCCAAGTAACATTTCCCTTTGGAAGAGACGAGATGAAACCTGCTATCTCCTCACTAAAAGTAATGTTTGAATTACAAAGTTCGAAGGTACTCCGTTACCCCAGATTGAGAGGTGGAGTAGGTCCTAAAGGCTTCGCTCCTTCCCAATAACAATCTATGGGAGTAATCCAGATGCACGGAATAATTTTATCTAAGAGCGTTGACATGACTTTAGCTAAAGGCCCGCTGTTGAAGCTAGGGCTAGGTGGCTTGAAGCAAATATCAGCTAAGGTCCAATTCCTGAAAGAAGTACAAGTAAGGATTGTCATTGAGTATGAGATACATACTCTCCATGCATCTCAACCTTATATTGAGAGATTTCTTCCATCAAGTCAACATGTTTCAACAGAGCTTTTTTCGACAGAATATTCTCCCCTTCATAACTAGGCGTTTGAATGACTACCTGAATGAGATAGACATCATATAGTATTACAGACTATATGCAATTTATTACTTGAAAACCTCCTCCTAGTCCATTCTCTCGGGGGATTTCAGGTGTATGTCGTTCATGGGATTTGTGATGTTTTGCCTTTTTGTTAGTTGTAGCATTTATCGGCGGAGGAGAACCAGTCACATCCCTCTTAATCTGTAAGATTACAATTCATAAGAAGGGAAAGGAGATTGCGAAGCATCAATACCCTCATTGATTCTTCTTGTACTCGAGATAAGAATCCAAGCTCTTCACTCAAACGACCTCCTTCTACAAAAGTAAAACCATATAAGGGTACAAGATGTATATACACGTACGTGAAACCCAAAGTTTAACAATATCTGTTTCAATAATAACATCCTGAAGACCAGCACAGCATGCAGTGTAAATTAAAAGTCTGCAAAATGATATATCATCATCATCATCACCATGATCATCATCGTCTTCATCATCATCATATCATCTCAAATGTATTCATTAACTCACGTCACAACAACAGTGGACCAAGCCCACTTTTGGACAAAACATCCTATACGAAATAACCATAATTGGAAGAAGGCACGAGCATACAATCCCGGTCGAGACCCAGAAGCTACTCCCTAGAACAGATAACCAGTCTTACAACAAGCATTCATAGCAACTTATAGCTTACTCTATTAATTTGCTGTAGGGACATATCAGCATCACACCATGTCGGAGCATGGCTGAATTTTTTTTTCCAAGCCTCTGAGAAATTTGCCGAATCGAAGTTCCCTGTTAGTTTGTTATCAAAAAACTGAAAAAAACAATATAAGAGAATATCAAGAGAGAGAGAGAGAGTGAGAGATTGGGTGAGTGCAAGTGGAAGTGAGAGTGAGGTGAAACTCTCGCTTAATGACGGACATTAGGAATTCTTAGAGTCGGGTCCAGATCTTGACGCATATTGTCATCGTTTTGATTTATATCACTGTTTTTAGTTTTTAAAAGCAACACTTGTTCAGATTTGAATCTGATGTGAAAACCCATAACTACACGAGAGAAAGCTGACTACGAAATACCTAATCGCATCTATAAATGGAATTATTATGAGATTAAGATTGAATTTTTAAAAGTTGAGTTGAAAAATAAAATAAAAAATGAAAAATAATAATAATCCATGTAGGTAAGGGTGAGAGGGAGACGAGATGGGAGGGAGAGTATGAGAGGGATAATGTGAGATATTGGATATGTCAAATAAACTATTGATGACAAAGATGAACGAACAGATAAATTGAAGGTCATCACAGAAGTAACTGTTTGCGTCTAGCCATTCATATCACGTCATCTATTTACGTGAAACTTTCACGTGACACACTTCACGTCAAACATTAACATGAACAGGTAAGTACAGTTTCATTTACATCTCATGAGATGCAGAGAGCGGTTGCATTCCAATAACAACACACACACACAGACACAAAATAAAGTAAATCATACCCTTCTGATAAGGCCAGGCCTTTTATCGGGTGCAGTCTGGTCACTGTGGATCTTGGCATTACCCATTGCACCCTGTAATAGTTATTGTAAGATAGATAGCTCATGCCCATATATGAGACAATGGCTGACTGACTAGCAGCCAAACACTGCCAACAAATGAAAGATTGTAGATTAAAAAAACATTTGAAATTTGAATGAAAGTTGTAACGAAATGAAAAATAATAAAGCGAATGACAAATAATCAGTCACATGATAAGGTATTACGTTGAATAGAGAACTCTTCAAGGCAACTAAAAAATGGCTGTAAAATAGAGAGAGAGAGAGAGAGAAAGAGAGAAAAAGAAAGAGAGAGAGAGAGAGAGAATGAATAGCAATATACAATAGATGAACATCTCAAAGATGAAGAAGAAGAAGGTTGAGAATGTACTTCCATATATGGGTATAAGGATAATAGAAGCTTCCTCTATCCATTAATCTAAGTATTGGATGAATGACACCAACGAATCAAGTTGGACACACAAAGGACATATTTGGTAAAGAAATCCAAAAAAAAAGGGATGACCATAATTGGAGATACTTGGTAGAAAGCAAAGATGAGTAGTGATGGTTAATAAGAGCAAATGGATGAAGATGGATGAAAGAACAAGGGAGATGAAGAAGAAGCAAAAAATGGCTATCCAGTAGCCCAAAAAGTAGCTCGATTTCAATAGATGATTGGTTGAAATGCGAAAAGTGAAAAGTCTGAATCTATTCGACCAGTCTTTATACAACTCTTCAATACAGATGGACATCCAGCCTCGTCTTCTTTTAACCCTCGCCGTCCCCCCTCTCTCTCTCTCTCTCTTTTTCTCTTTTTCTCCCTTTTGCATGAAGTTGACGTCGTTCATGTCCTCACACGGTCTAATCATTCATTCTGTTTCATGATCCAAGTTGCGGCCAATAAGCATTTCGTCAGGCCAATTGAAAGTCAGACAAAAAGTTGACGACGTCGTGAGGGATTTCAATTGGTGTCGTCTCATACACACACAACACATAGGTAGAAGTTCAATTTCGACTCCTCAAAATTGCGGATAGATGGATGTTTCATGCACACGTAGATAGGGTAAGAAAGAACAGAAAAAAACTTGTAAAAGGACTGACAAGCACGCAAAAAAGCTGAAAATCGGAAATGACAAGTGAATCATGCGAGATATGCGGTCGAAGCGATGCTTTATCAGAAGATAGGATAATCAAACGAGAATCAGAAGACTGGCGGATTTAACGAACTACCTGTCCTCTTGCTCATACTATACACCAGAAGCTGACGATATACAATGATGATGTCATATTAGTCATTCAGAGATGAAGCTGAAGTCAATTAGCTTCATCATCCGTATCACCATCAGACAATAAGATAAACAAACAGAAAAAACATTTTTCGCTTTTACTCAAATCATTATGAGAGTGTCAAGGATCACAATGAAAAAGGACAATTTGGATAGCGGACGACGTCGATTTATGTGGGTCAGACGACGTCGAGGATGACGACACACAGAATACGATCTGACAGAAATACCTGTTTCTCCTCCCACTAGAAGTTCAACATTTTCTCGACGACGACACTTTCTCTTTAACTCTTTCCGTCTTAATTGTTCCCTCCTTTTGATGCCTTTTTGCTCTCTCTTAAAATCAATCCACTTGACGCTCAATTCACTTTCCTAATATGGACATTAAGTTTGTCTCAACCAATCTACGCTTAACAGATGCAGCTGAGACAGCTTCGACAAGAAATGAAAGAGACGGATTGCTAGATAAGATGACGAGATTTATGAATAATATGAGATTACGAAAAGGAAAAATGATCATTCTCAACTAATATCAGTGGCAATGGAGTCGACTGTAGCAATTGGCAGATAACTAGGTGGATTATTCAAAGAAACAGTTGAAAGAGACATAGAGAGAGAAAGAGGGGGAGAAGACGAATGGTCTCAGCAAAGAAGACCGGATATTTTGTAGAAGAGAGAGGGTTGTATAGTTGTTACTAAGAGAGAATCTAGAGAGAGAGAGATGTACCGATTGTGTACGAGTATGTCATATACAAAACTAGTAGAAAACATATGAACTTCTGAAGAGTGACGACGTGTGACCATATGAATACGTCAACTAACGTGAGCTTCACGTACAATCCATCTGTCTCTCTATCTATATATGGTAAGGTCAGATGATACTGATGACGATGATGAGCTTCACGTAGACGGCATATGAGGACTAGTCATCATACATACTTTCCATGAGTAGAGTTGACAAATGAAAGAATGAAAGAGGAAATGAACAAAGGACCCTCAGGTGAAAGAGATTTTCAAATGCAACAACGACGTATTACAGGAAGTAAGGAAAATAAAAAAAAAAGGAAAAACAGCTGAGAAAGGAGCGAAAGATGAAAAAAATGGAAGAAGAACGAGTTTTTGTGCTGATTAAAAAGATGAATGCATAGTGAAGATTATAAAAAAGAAATGTAAACTCTACTTACTTCAATTACACTTCAAGGAGCACAGTCTGATGATGATGATCGACAGTGGTTGTGCGAAAAGCAAAATGCAAACTTCCTTATATGAGTGTTAAGGAGGGAGGGCGAGAGGATTTTAAAAGTGAACACCACAAGTAGTAGTAGTAGCAGAAGAAGAAGAAGAAGAAGAGGAGAAGGAAGAGTGAGAAGAACGATGATGTGCAACAATGATGAGTACAATGAATGAAAGTAGAAGGCCAAGAATTCAAATTAAAAAATTCCTTTAAAGTACAATTCTTCCTCAATGTTACAATCCATCTGTTGACATAGTTAACGGTTGAAGAGAAAAAGAGGAAAAAAACCTCCTAATATGGGATATAATTAGATAACATATAGCCGTCTTCTCATTTCTCATAAGTTCGGAGGAGAAAAAGAGATAATAGATCAAAACCGGAGAATGAATCCGGCTTCTCTCGCAAAAAGAGATCAAAAGAGAAATTTGTCTCTTTTAACCTGAGCTGTGTGTGCGTGTGTCTGTCTGTGTGTAGAAACAGCAACACCATCACTAGCTATTCTTATATGGCTTATAAGAATATATATATATATATACAGCTAACTATGCATATGACTAAGACCAATCAAAACATATCGTAGTTTATAGTTAAGCAAGATGTTTATGTCTCTTTCTCTCTTACTCGCTTTAGAGATGTCTTTCAGGTGATGTAATTTGGTTCCAGAAGGCACCGACACACCGAAGATTGAACGGAGAAACGAAGTGACAGTTGGAAATCAGCCAATTTCACTGACATGTCCAAATATATACTTTACGAAATAATAAAAAGCCATAAATGGTAATTGAGGGCAAGTATAGATAAGACGAAATGCTGGATTTTGCAAGCTTTGGATACAGACGACTTGAATGAAGAAGGATGTTTCAGCATTGAGAGAATGGGAGAACGAGAGGGGGTGGAGGAGAAACGAATGGGTAAGTGAGTGAATCATTTGCTTTACATCCTTGGATGGAAGGTGAGAAATAGAAAGACAAAAGTACAGAAATCCGGCTTCTCGTCAAAGCATCCACGATGCTGACCACCGAACTGTTATTCGATAAAGACGTCGCCAATGATAAAGGGAGAGATTGGAACAAAACCGCAAAGCTATTTCTCTCCCGACAAACTTGAAGTCGTCAAATTGGTCACTATCACGACACAAACTTCAACATTGTACAGAATGAGAATAAAAGGGATGGGGGGGGGGGGGGGGGATGGTTGAAAGAGAGAGGGGATGGTAGGGATGAACCTGACTGAATTATGCCGGACACACAGACGATAGGCTTCAATTGGCTACGATACTATTATAGTTTGATTAAGTGATAGATATGGATTTCAGTCAAATCTTCACTCCATTTTCACACATCGGGAACAGAATGACAGAGAGAGAGAGAGGGGGGGGGGGAGAAAGAGAATGAAAATAAAAAAACTGAATAGATAGAGACATGCAAGAGAAAGATAAAAATAAACCTTTGGTTAGAAGTAAGTGAGTGTATTGAAGAGTGAATGGTCAGTCCTGGAGATCCTGAAAGAAGAAAAATGTTTTCAGAAGAATGCATACGATACGATTAAGATGAGCAAACACGACAAGGCAGCTTATACAGATAAAGGACAACACAAGTAGTCAAAGTTTTTTTTTTCTTTTTTTCTCCAAATTCGAGAAAACTGTCACCTTCGGATAAATTCTCGGACGAGAGGTGGGAATGGGTGTAAGAGAGGAGAGCGCCACAGGATGATGGGCAGGAGGGTGGATGGGGGGAGAGAAGAGAAAGAAAGAGAAATAACAGATGAAAGAAGAAGAAGAAGAAGAGTTACGTGAAGATAACTACTAATGTAATTGCATGATGTTTCAGATGGAAAACTTGAAAATGACGACGTCCTTCTTGATGACGTGTGAGCTCACCATACATGGCCTTGGTCAGTTAAACAGACTGGATGTTCATCTTCTCCTTTCAAGCTATCATTAAATTATCGAAAGCTTTTAAGGAACAAAGGTGAATTAAATGAGATGAAATGCTTGAGGAAGTTTGCTTCATCGGCTACATGTTCCAACGAATTCTCGTCAAAAAGCGACAGCTTAAGCCTTATACTGAACAGGTTCGACAACGATTTTGATCTTCGGATTAATGTGCGAAGACTCTAACTAACTTAAACCAATATCTCTTTCTCGCTCTTCAAGATTATTATATTAATTGAGAAAAGAATGAATATCAAGAGAAAGTGGAAATGTCGGGATGTGGAGATGCTATGATTGAATATGGAGGCGGGCTTAATAAGCATACAACCGTTCATTACCGCTAGCAAGTGACCAAATGAAATATATCAACTACATGCACGTCATTTCACGTACGCTCATTTCACGTAACGTGATACACGTTTCACGTCAGACTACTACATGAACATGGAAATGAAAACGAACATTGAAGAATCTTCAGAATTAGTTTCTGTTTGCTCATAATACTCTTTATCTCTCTCTCTCCCAGTTGCACTCTCTCTCATTCTCGTTCACTCTGTTGGCTCGTCTTTTTTTCTTTTCAAAACCATTTTTACAGCTTTTCTTATGTATGAAGCTAGTTTGGAAAAGAAAAAAAAACATGAAGAATCCATCAAGTGTCGCAGCTTGTAGCTTATGTTCTTCGTATACAAAAACCAATACAAAGACGTAAGTAAGTATTGAACAAGAACATCAACAACAACAACTTCATCCCAACATCTATTACTACAATAGGAACTTAGCTTACATCAAACGGCAAATGAATCAAAGACAATAGAAAGACTAGAAACTAGTTTGAAAAATGAAAATCAACATAAGCTTCAAAGTGTCTATGGCTTTCAAATGAAAAGAGGGAGTAAGTGACGAGAGGCACGATGCGAGAGGACACGCACCATAATAACCAAAGTCATCGTCAGTCACTTCTGAACACAACACAAAAAATGATAAGTGAGGTCGAATGAAGAGAATAAGAAGAAGAAGCACATACAAGCAAGCTAAGGGGGACGGGTGGTGGGAGGAGGATGCCGTTACAGTCGCAACTCCTAGTGAAAGCTATATCTCCTCCACACTCATCTCTCCCCCCCCTCCTGTTCTCATCCAGTTCTACTGATACGTTTCTCTTTTTACTAACAACAAAACAACTAAAAATTATAGAAGGAATCCAGCCGTAACTACCACATAATTATAATTTAACTACATATAGTTAAGAGAATAGGTTGACCAAACTTTTTGGGGTCAGCCTTCTAGCCCTACGACTACACTACTCCCCCAACGACTACACTACCAACATCACCTACACTACACACTTCAATCAATTACAAAATGATAATCGCTAGAGAAGACCTTGTTCATTAGTTTTTTTGCTTTGCAGACAAATGATGACGTTAGATTTCTTAAATGGCTAACACAAATTCATCACTTAGTATCGAGAATGATGGAAAGCAAGAAACCGGGATGGAGAGAGGAGAGAGGCAAGGGTGGAGTTTAAAAACTGATCGAACTCTTCGTATTCTTTCAATGTCACAATAATGAAGAAGAAGGATAAGAGCATCTTAGCAAGAAAGGAGAGAAAGAGAGAGAGAATGACGTAGAGAGAGGAAGTGTATATGGAATAAAGGTAAAAGGAAAACGGATAGAACGAAATGGGAAGAAGGTACGCAGCTAGGTTTGAACAGAAAAAACCAACTGAAGAGAAGATCCTCAGACTACAAATCGCCTTAGGTCATTTAAAAAGAAAAACGAATTGAAATGTAGGTTATGACGACATTTAATAGAATCAATTGAAAATTCAAATTGTTCTTTTATAACCATAAGAAGTCAACTGCAGAGATACATACAGATAATGACATAGAGAGAGAGAGGTAAAGAGAGATAGAGAGAGAGACAAACACACTGATAGAGAGAGAAAGAGGAAGGGAGAGTACGAGTAAGGGAAACACTGATGATTATAAGAATTTTTGTATTTTCTTGAACAGTTTTTGGGTGAACACAAAGACAATCAAATGATGAGACAAACAAGGAATCAATAGATCAGACTATATACATCCATACAGATTGATATGATTATGATACATATTGATTGATTACAACAATAGAGATCTTTGATTTATAAATAGAAAACAGACAATTACTATTACATAAGCTTTTAAATATAAATATTGATTGATTGATGCAAAGAATTGAGGATGAGAATAGAGGTCGTTACGCTAGATGAGCCTCTTTAACCTCCTGCTGACTTCGAAAACTGCATCAAACTCAGAATACAATCAACATATATACACACATACACACATACACACACACATATCCATATGACACGTGAATCGTAAAACAAGGTTAATCTGTGTATGTGAGTGCGTGAGTAAGTAAGTGAGTATGTGTGCATATGTAGTAGGCGGGTAAGAAGAGGAGGAGGAGGAGGAGGAAGAGGTGAGAAACAAAAACAATTATCTTCTCAAGAAAAAAGTACAAAAATGTAAAAATATTTTGGTTCGCAAGGTTGTAAACACATAAATACATCTCGTCATTACGTAATCATACACACACACAAAGCTCAACTACCGTAATCATATGGTAATTAGGGGTTACGGTATCAGCGGCTGAAGATAATCACTGATTGTGGAGCAGAAAAATATATTTTTCTATGAAGAATCATTAATAGAAGTCTAAAAATAAAAAAAATGAGTGTCAGAGGTGAGAGGAGACTGGTAACAAGAAGTTTGAAAGAGTGAGAGAGACGCAGAGAGATATGCGCGTGAGAGAGAGAGATAGAGAGGTAGGGAGCTAAAGAAGTGTGACAAGACTATCACTTACCCATCCAATATGCTTTTGTTTAGAACAGATGATGTTATAACTACAAATGCCAAGAAAGGGGTTAAAGCTTCATGAGGTACAACAGTATGTAGCACGGCAGCAGTTGAAGATGAAACCAGTTGAAGAGATGAGAATGTCAACAACTTCATGTTGCCCAAAATTTTTTTCTTCGTTATTTTCTTCTTGGATTTTCTCTATGTAAGAAGGTGGAAGAGATGAGACTGCAGCAAGGACTTACGAAGTGTTTAAGAACAAGTATGAAGGAGGTGATGTTGAGAACATATGATGTACCATTAATAGGGATATCATAGAAAGCATTTATACGGATATGATTCTTCATACAGTCATTGTTAGGAACCAAGGAATGAGTACGTAAAGCGTTCATATCAAAGTAGTGTCTACAATCTGGAATGGTTAAGGTTCATTAGATAACTCTGCAAAGGGATGCGATGTGTGTGTGTGTCTATGTGTGTGGTGTATGTCTGATATAGGATAAACGTGAATGAATATCCATTTATGGATAGGTAGTGAAAAGATAGAGAGGACGACATAGAACATAGAGTAATAGCATAGTGGTCGTGTGCAAAGGGGATATAGGAGGTTAAAGGGCGGCTACACACAAGGTCATACCACATAGAATGAAACTGTAGAGTTCAAGAGTCACACCCAATATGGAAGCAAACAACAGCATAATCTGAAATATATTTTTAGAAATTAAAAGAATAATATTTGAAGAACTTAACAATACAATTTCGTTTTCTAAACAGATCATCATAGCTTTTCCAATATTTGATTGCAGCGAATCGATTGATGGCTAAAGCCATTTCCGAACAAGGTAAGATGAGTTGAGCTACATCTATGAGTAGAGTGAAGTATGTTTGAATCTCAAGCAATTCCCTTAATAACATATAATTACACTAACTATATGAATAGCTAAAGAAACAATGCTCCAAAAACGAAAGCGACCATTAAGCTTAACGTAGCAAGTAGATGTAAGCTTGAATGATAGACAGTTAACAAATTAAAAGAATTTTTCATATTCTTATTCCTTATATAGGCACTTATGAAAGTGATATGTATGGATAACACCATACTACTTACCTACAAAAGATGATTATCGATTATCTTCTTATCAATGACAACACAACAACCATCAACTTACAATGATCAAGTAGATAAGTGAATACAGTGCACCTTCGTACATTTATGCACGAAAATGATGAAATAGAGGTACGAACAAGATATTTTTTAATTTTTTTATTTTACAAATTGAAATTTCGTTCCTTTTTTAAGAATAAAGCACCGGTCTGACATATAACTGCTACTTGTATGTACAAACAAGGAAAAACATCTGATTGAAGGGTCTGAAAATGAAAAAAAAAACAAAAAGTATAGGGATTAATGACCAAAAAAGGAAAAAAAAAGTAAAAAAACGTGAGTCCATAGGGTTTGAGGAGATAGAGAGAGAGAGAGAGAGAGAGAGAGAGAGTAAGTGAACTTGTAGTGAGATGTATGAGTAAGTTAAGGGACAGGTTATGGTATATGGTATAGATAGGGTATGGATGTAAGGGTAAGGGTATGAATGTGTTAATGTCCTCTATATAAGGAGATGATAGCCCGTTTAAGATCATTTGTAAGAATAAAAATAACTGGAAGTAATAGTAATGCATGGAACATTCCAAGAATTCCAACAAGTATCACAGTTTTCCAAAAGACAGCAACGACATATGCTTGTATGAACATCAAAGGGAACATTCCTGTAATATATGGATTGTATGACTAACTCAATTAAACTATAGCTAATTACCTATAATTGTGCTAAGACCGCTTTGAACGACAGGCCAGCCGACACCTCTCAATGTAACAAGAATTCGGAAGTATGTAGATGATGACGATGATGTATCTGACTTCTGTGACGAATCCGTTGATTCAGTGCTTGTTGATTGAGATTCTATTGTAGCTGTATTAGCTTTACCATGTTCCTTAATAACAATCAATGAATAAGCAATTCTATAATCAAGGGGAAGTACTTTCTCTTCTTCAGCTGCATGTGCAAAGTAGTGATAGCAGACATGAGCTGAATAATCAACTGAGAAACCAATGCTCATAAGAATGGAAATGAGAGAAACAGCATCCAAATGCACAGACCACAGATGAAGATATGCAACAACACCTACAATAGAAACAGTTAACTATATCATATAATCTAATCAAAATGAGAGACTTACCTATACATATGGAAATGATTGAAATAACAACTGATATTATTGCTTCAACATTCAAAACAAACAAGAGAACAAGAAGAGACATCAATGTAACAGCTGCTACTATAATACAATATAAATTATTATTTTTTATATATTATATGTATATAACTAACCGACTGTTTGATAGAAATTGGATGGAGCACTGGCAGCACTCTCTGTTGGTACTTTCTCAAATGGATGATGAGAGAGAATATGGAATTGAGGATAGCTTGCTAGGATATCACGTCTTCAATTATAATTATTATACTAACTATCATTAACTATGTGTTACCGTTTATACATCATATCTTCGACTTCTAAGAAGGATGACATGTTGTGATAGGTCATTGAGAAGTAGAAACCATCAATGACTTCTCCTCTTGAAGTGTTCCTATCAAACATTAGTTAACTATATCATATAGTTTATAATCTCACTTTGTGTTGATGTACTTCTCTTCCATGCCATACTCACGATAGTTCTTCAACAACTCTGTCTCTTCCCAGAAGTTTTCTTCATCACCCCAAAAGGCAACAGCCTCAAAACATATTTTTGATTAAAAAGTAAAACAAGAAGTATGATTACGTTTCCAAAATCTCTTGTCCAAACATTGGTTCGATCACTTCCGCCTCCGTATTTGGGAATCGACTCGAGTTTTACAAGCATTTCTTCAAACTCTTCACGTAGAATCTCATCAGAGAAATCGGGAATAGGTTGAACAGCGAAATTGACAACAAACGCCTCTCGGAGTAAGAAATCCTTGAATGGCATAGTTATATTCCTCATTCTGTTATTACTTCCTTACCTGCATACGGCGTGAGATATCAGTCAAAGGAGAATCGTGCAAGTAGAGGTTTTCCATGTCAAAGTCCGTGTTAACCTGGGCAGCGAAGTATGATCCGACCTATAGGTTTTAACTATACGATATAATATATATCTGGTATCTCACCCCTATATGCGTGAAGAATATTCCAAGGATCAACAATTGGATGGGTCTTGTATGCAAATGAGATACAAACTCTTCCAAGTATGACTTGTCGCTAGTTGAACCCAAAGAGAAGCTGGAAATTCCGGTTGTCTCTTTAAGCTTAGCTTTTATACGTTCAAAGGACGAATGATCAACCTATAATCAGCATAGTAAATGAAGAAATCGCTTTCTCTTTTGCATACCTTCTCTTCATCTTTAGCTAATTGTCTTTTGGAAATAATTCCAACTATGGCAGTAAATATAGTCATCTATAACATGTTAACTATGTGCATATAGTTAAGAGTATCATTACCTGATAAAAGAAATCAACAAACAAGGAAACAGTTGTGTATAAACAGAATAATTGAACAACAGGCATATTTGAGAATAAGCCTATAGCGAAGCATAGGACATCTGTAATTATATCATATAGTTAGTTGATTATGCCTAAGCTACATACCTGTTACAGAAGTTACTGTAACTGATGCACCAGAAATAGCTACTGATTCTCCTAATCTTTCTTCTAATGAAGCTCCTTTCCTATAATCACTCAATTACTAACTATATTGATTATGCGACATACGTGGATTGCCTCCACCCAGCTAAGATGAGGAAAGCATCATCAATTCCAATAGTTATAACTAAGAATGGGACGACAGTCAGAATGTTACTGAATGGGAATCCAAGCCAAAACAGAAAACCAGCTGAAGTCCAGAGAGCCATCATAGGTGATATAACACCAATCAGCGACTGAAATATAATTAATGTGATGAAGCCTATTATACGTATAGTTAGTTACCTCAAGATGTTGACTGCGATATAATGGGAAGTCAATCAGCGTGATGAGCATGAAGCATGTCAACACTAAGATGGTTAATGAAAGGAACGGTACAGCCATTATGGTAATGTTGCGTTGCTCTTCCAGTTCTCTTACTCGACTTAAGAATTGATAGTTCAGCTCTGGGGATGCTTCAGTTAAAGCATCGAAAACTTTACGCAGTTTCATTTCATAGTCGAGAGCCATGTCTTTGCCATTCATAATGTTCGTGTCAACCTTCAAATACAGTACTCGGTCATAAAGTTTAAAGCCGTTAACCATACCATATAATGTAACAGTACCATCCGAATCTCTTTAACTTCTTCATCAGGGTTACCGTTCTTGAAAGTAAGATTTCCAATTGAGTATCCAATGAATATTTTTCGTTGCAAAGCTTCAGCATTTGGGAAAGTCAGTTTTATACTTGGAGAGTGTTCAGGAGTGGTGAAAGCCTTGAAAGAGATGATAACTATATCTTAATTATATAATATAGTTACTTGAAGGAAAGCTAAGACAGCTCCATTGCTTTCATTACAGTAAGCTCCACATACTTCCTTGTATTCAAACTCGCGAATTCCATTGAACAGCGTGATGTTCTCAGTTACATACTTAAGCATTCAGTATACGATAGCTGCCATGAGTCTTCATTACCTTATGTGCTTCTTCCATTTCTTTCAATAAGTAACTTTGTAAGAGATTGCCTCCATTCTTCTTCGTAACGATAATTTGCATCTAAAATTTGCATTTCATTTCATTTGCAATGAAGAGAACAGCCGCATCCAGCGCGTCATTCCAATAAAATAAAATTCACGTGGAATTTCTCCACGTGACGATAAAAGCCACGTAAAAGCTTTTCATAGCGAACTTGTTCATTTGACATTCCAAATAGGAAAATGTCAATTAAATTCGAAATAAAAGAAGAAGTTAAAACACGTACACGATGATGATGTGATCCAGAAGCATATTCAAATGGCTTCAAGCCAGCTTCTTCTACTCGTGAACGTCCATTGGTTGGTGCATAGATATCCCAAATATCGTCCTGACTATGAAAGTATTTATATCCATATGAGGATATGATTGTTAGTATCACAGGTACGATCTATAACCAAACATATAAGCTCATGAAAGAGAGAAACAAAGAAAGATTACAATGAATGGCCATGGATGTCGTGCTACAAGTTTTCCATATCCGTGGAAAAATCGCTCGAGTGGCCGCATTACCTTAAATGAAGAAACTTGAATAAGAGAAGAAGATGACATGGTAGGGGGTATAACCCATGCTCTACATCTTATATACATATAAGTTATAAAATTAATATAATATAAGAAAATCTCGAGAGAGTGACCGTTGAGGAACAATTGGAGAATCAAGTCATGAATACTGATTCTCAGTGACGTTTTCACATCAAATGTCCCTCAATTGTCCTCGTCCTCATAGAAACATAATTTGAATTTGATAGCATTTTATAAACGTTGTATAAAGGTCAAAGAAGAGATTGAAACTTCTGAGAAAAAAAAAGAAAAAAGAAGAAGAAACATAGATGGATAGAGAGAGAATCACTAGAGATAGAGAGACGGAACAAGGAGGTGATGAAATAAAAATAAAAAAAGGCCATTTTCCACTAATTTTCGTTAGATCGCTGAGACTAACGAGGGAGAGCAAAGGTTACACACACTGTAAATCCATTTTTGTAGTTTGATAAGGAACAAGACAAGAAAAAAAACTTTTTTTATTTCTATTTGAATCGAACTGAGATGGTAAGTGTGAGAGAGAGAGAGGAAGAGAGGTGTGTGAGAGGAGGGGGGGGGGGGGGGGGGGGGGGTTTGGGGGTGGGTTTTCTTGAGAAGCTGCCATAAGAAGGAGCGAGGTTTAAGCTAAAAACTGGCTTTTGTCTATAAGATACAGTTGTTGCCATCTGTTAGACATGTTCTCGATAAATGAAGAAAAAAAGAATAAAATTAGCATAAAATATAATTTCGAAGACAAATGAGATACGTGAGGAGGGTAGAACGAATAGCGAGGGAGAAGCTGCTTGTGAAGAAAGAAAGAGAGTGAGGTACAATGAATGACAGAGATTGAACCCAGATTGTTTTTTGGACTCAATGAGAGGACACAAGAGGGAAAGCGAAAGTTTTCTGCCTTCAAGGTGTAAAGCAAGAGAATACATAAAGCCGACCGTTCCATCCGTTCCTTTGGGAAAGAAATGAGAAAGACACGTGCAGGTATAAGAGTCTTGCGTGAAAAATTACAAAAAAGAGACTAATTGAATTACATGAAATCTGTTTTGTGTAATTTTGCGGGAAAAAAGAAGTACCGAGGAGGAAGGTGGATCGAGACAACAAGGGAAAGATAGAGAGAGAGAGAGGAGGAAGATTGATAGATAAAGAGAGAAAAAGAGAGAGAGAAGGGAAGGAAGAGGGAGTTAAGGATCACGAAAAGGCAGAGGAAAGTTACATACGAGTGTTACTTCTGTGTTTAATGGGTTAAATCAATGAGAATCCGGATAATTTTTTTGAGAAGCCATTGGCTTGTATAACACGCTTGGCTGATCGTCGGCAAAGACTTTCAAATACAATTTCTCTTTTTGATCTCATTTCTCGTTTCTTTGCAGCTTTACAGTTGTTTAACTTTAATCTTGACAAAACAAAAGTTTGGATCAGATAGGGGGCATGTGGGAAGAGTAAGGAGAGAAGGCAACACAGGCAGACAATCCAGTTATCAACTATGACGTATATTCTTCGCCTAATTATAAATTCCTTCCAATAAATTAATGATAAATGATTTGAATAGAAAGTGAAGGTTAGGAATAGAGAGACAGACAGTCAGTCAGAGAGAGAGAGAGAGAGCTAAAGAGTCAGAAATATACACAGAGAGGGAAGACAGGGCTAAACTACAAAACAACAGAACTCCTCAAAATTTGGTAATTGAACTACAATGGTACAAAGCCAATGACTGAGTTGAGGGAGAACGATGAGTGCGACTGAAGAACTTAGCCATTTTCGGAAAAAAAAAGTCAGATCAAAGGGATTATGTTGTGATTCAGAAGCTCATAATAGCTTAAGCTTCAATGGATAATAGCTGTAACCTTCAAAAATGTAAATAATTTGGGCGTGAGAATGTTGAAAGAGAACATTTTTTTTATGTTCTTATCGTCTTGAACGAAATAAAATTTTTCGAAAATTGGGAGAGTTAACCAGTTGATTAACAGAGAGAGAGATAGAGAGAGAGAGAGAGGGAGGGAAAGAGAGAGAGATAGTTCAACATAATTGATTTGGGAGGTAAAAAAGTGTTGAAAGCAAGTGATCATTAAGAAGAGAATGATAGAGAGAGAGAGAGAGAGGAAAAGAGAGAGAGAACAGGAAGAGAGGGAAAAGACAAAGAATACAGGATTGTTGTATAGTATAGAAGTTGTATGAAGGAAGGGAGGAAGGAAGATAAAGAGAAAAGGAGAAGACGCCTCAGGCTATTCTGGCAACTTTTCACAGCTTGCTTGTATTCGCCTTCAAGACAATACCTGTTTGTGTGGCTGTATGGCTGTCTGTGTGTGTGAAAATTTTGATTAATATTTTTAAAGAAAAGAGAAGAACAACAAGACCCATCGGTCACACTTTATGCTAATACAAAGAACCGTTAAAGGAATTTACTTTCAAGGTAAATTGGCTAAGCTCTCAGGAAAGCAGAAAGTGGGAAATGAGAGAAAAAAGAAATTGCCGTTCAATGCCCTCAAGCCATAAACAGCTTTATTGGTGTGAATGAAACATCTGAAGACACTTCGACGATTTCAGTTTCTTTAACAAAAGAGAGAAAAATGGGTTTGGACTACGCTAAAAAAAATTTTTAATAGGATCAGAACGTATCAGGAGGACATCTGCATGACGAATGCAGAATAGAAGATGTTCTAACTTTCAAAACTTCAAAAAGAAGATTTTGAGAAGAGGAGAAGCAGCTTTTGACCTGCTTTATACGTGAAGAGGAGGAAAACGAGGAACAGAACGAACGACTATAGCTTTCATTCCAATTGCAACTGAAAACTTCCCCTATCCTACCCCGATTCCCCCGTACTAGACAGTTACCGCAAAGGGAATGTTTTCATTCACCATAAGAGCTCATAGAACCGTTCCAGAAGTTCTTTATCAGATGCGATCAGACGAACATTTTGTAACAAATTAGGTAAAAAGTGTTGAGCGACGTCAATTGGTAAAGTTCAAATCTTAGAAGGATGACGAAAGAAATTGTAAAAACAGACAGAATTCTATGAATTAGCGAATCGAATTGAAGAAGGACAGTAGTCAGGCGATCGTCATCCTTATGCACACAGAAACACACAGGACGGAAATCCTGATGTTCCCAGAATGGCTTCAGGTAGACAGAAAGGCCGATTTCATTTGACGAACCTGGTGATTTGGATGAAAGAAGGAGCGAGGGAGGGGGGTGGGTGGTAGTTGAGATAGGTGGCAAAAACAGTGATGACACAACTTCAGAAGCAAAAAAAAAAGAAGAAAAATGAAACAACTATCATAAAGGAGTTAACGACCGGATGGAATGACGTGAGAACGATTCATTTCCGTATAAGCTGATTCCCAATGTAGCAGTTGATAAAAGAGAAAAACAAGAGAAACACGAGATAAAGCCGAGACGATATGATGATGTGAACGGCATGAGCCGGTTTCATTCAAGGCTATTTAGGGGCAGAGGTGGCGAAGAAGTCATTTCTAGATTGCCTCAGGGGGGCTATAGTATGTGGATGATGATGAGAATAAAAAAAAGAGAAAAGTGAAAGGAAAAAGAAAGTGATGTGATCACCAAGTCTTGGCAAATGATAAGAAAAACACTTTTCATATCCCCTTATATGGCAAATGACACCGTGCTAACTGACGGATTTCGCATTTTTGCACAAAAATCAAAAGTTGCTAAATACAAAAAGTTTTGTAGTTCAGTCGAAGAGGTTGTGAATGAAATGATTTGAATGGACATCATGACTTAAGAGGTTCTGGTCTGCCGACGATACAACCGAAAATCTCTCTCTCTCTCTCTATCTCTCTCTTTCTCTCTCTTCACATCTCATACCTCTCTCTCTCTCCCTCTATCTCTCTCTCTAAGACATCTTCTTAGTATATTCTTTTTCTTTTTTTTTTCTTCTTCTTCTGTTATCTCTTCTGTTTGTACAGTATTTCCAGTTGCATGAAGAGAAATATGGCAAATAGTTTCAAAGCTATCCCCCCCCCTCTCTCCTCTGAACAACAAAACCAAATCCACATCGGTCGGCTCATCTTTAGTCACATACGGTCAAAAGAACCAGTTAAGCTGAACAATTGACAGGAGAAAACTAAGAAGAGGGGTTGGTGAGAATAGCAAAAAGGGGAGAAGAAGAAGAAGAAGAAGATGATGATGACGACGAAGACATAGAAGGGGTTCTATTCTGAAGAGAAGATAATGATCATGAAGGTGTTGTTATAGTTGTTTCGGAAGTATCATACAGACCCCCCCAGCTGTCCCTTCTTTCCAATCTGGCTGTAACGAAAGATGACAAAGTTCAAGAATCCATCTAAAAGCACTTTGTAAAAGCTTTTTTTTTCTTTTCTGTAAAACAGACAATGCTGTTTAAGTTTGAGATCAAAAATGAGAGAAAAAAAAAGGAAAAAGATGTACATCATCTCCAATTTGCTATTGTAAAACAAAACACAGTTACAATCAATCAATTGTCTGTTGAGAGCTGCAGATTGTCTCTCATTTATATGATTATGCTAATTATGATGAAATGAACTGTTCAAACATCCATCTATAGGCAGATTCTCCTTTTT
The DNA here is from genome assembly GCA_943334845.2 of Auanema sp. JU1783. NCBI lineage: Eukaryota > Metazoa > Nematoda > Chromadorea > Rhabditida > Rhabditidae > Auanema > Auanema sp. JU1783. Next base: position 157,517 of record CALQYR020007493.1, on the reverse strand, counting down.
TCTTGTTATTTCACATTTCATAGTGATGAAGAAGTTGAATGAAGCAGCTGCGAGAGTTATTTTGATGTTAGCAAGAAGACCTCAGTTGACCCATTGGGTCAAGCAGCTGGTCAGATACAAAAATCAATAAATCATCAAAAGCGTTGCTTCTATACTGCTTTTATTCTAATTTTTGTTGATATTCATTGAAATGCCGTGAGTGACGTGTAAGCGATCACGTGTAGATGTTTCATCTGATGAACATACCTTTCGTGTCTTTTTCTTGTTTTCAAGCTGTTAGATCATTTTAATGATTGTATGCAGTTTGAACGGTTGTACCTCTTTTTTCATTTCAGAAAATCATCTTCAGAGAGATCAGTCACTTATGTTGGTAAGTAAGATAGCAGTTGTGATGTCAATCACGAAGCATATATATACACTGATTTCTAATTCATTTTCTCATTTACAATGGCTGTGTTTCAGGTACAGCCAGATTGCAGCAGTGAATGGCCAGATCCACAGAGACCAGTAAGTGCTCTTCAATCCCTTCCCTTTCCCATCTCATAGCTCATACAACCCATCTCCTCTTCATGAACATCCTTCATGTCTTTATGCTTTCAGAGTAAAGACTTCTGTGATTTCATACATGGCAATATACAAGTCTTCTATCCTATAAACCTCCTAATCGATCGAAAGGTATAATTTCGTCATCAATTCTTACGAAATTTGCATAAACAACTCTAGGAACTCCAACGTTTACGACATATAAAACAAATGGGTGTTTGTAATTATGTTTATCATTCAGCCACGAATGATAGATTTGGACATTCAATGGGGTATACTCACTCGATGATGAAATGATGATAGTTGTATCAAATCATATTTTAGAGCTTATCATCTAGCTTATCTGTTTGCTACTACTCTCAAGGCTAACTATGGGAAGAACTTGAATATAACAAGTCAGGATATTCTATGTGTCAGCATCGGAGGACTCTATCATGACACCGGTATGTTTAGAAATCTGTATGTTGGAGCATAATGTTCATATTAGGTCATGGAGCATTCTCTCATCTCTTTGAGGAAGTTTTCCCAGGAAGATCGGTGAGCGGTACTTCTTATCATATCAATATCAAAGCATTTTAAGCACGAAGATATATCGGTTGAGATTGTTCACAGAGTTTTCAACGTGGATTACATTCGTGAAGCTTTCACCCCATATTTCGGAGAAGGAGAGCAGTATGAAAGGAACGTGACGTTCATTGCAGAACTGATTGAACCCCCTAAAAAACTTTTTGTAAGTTAATGACGTGTTATGAATGTTAACTTGTGTATTAGGACGACCAAGGTAATTGGCTTATGAAGGGACGAACAGCCGACAAGGGGTTCTTGTATGAAATCGTTTCGAATCCGTTAACTGGATTAGATGTGGATAAGTTTGATTACATATTGAGAGATTCAGCTACCTGTGGCTGTAGTATTGCCTTCAGTCTGGTAACAATGGTTTCATGATGTCATTGATGTAGATATTGCACTTACAGGTTGATGTCAATAGAATCAGAGGAAACCTCCAAGTCTTTGCTGATGAAGAACATCCAGGGCATAATCGCTTGTGTTATAACAAGAAGGTAGATAACATGTTGTGAAATCGAGCTTCATCTCAGAAATTCAGATTGTGGAGTCAATCAGAATGGTTGGTGAATCACGCCAAACTCTTCACAGCAAGATATACAGACACAAGACTGTTACCATCGTAAACGAGATGTATATCTTTTTAATGTTTTCGTTTCAATTATTGAGTTGGCTGCTTATCTATGTATATCATATTCTGTCAATTATACTTTCGATTGCAGGATGGTTCGTGTGATCAAGAAAGCCGGAAACTTCAAGGTTCTTGATAAGCAACTCAAGAATGTGAAAGAAAGCCTGGAGGCTTATCTTCGATTGGATGATTCTATCATCAATGAAGTTGGAGTAACAATTTCTAATGAATTCATTATTGAGCTTTCAGATTCATCGTTCGACCGATGAGGAGTTCAAAGAGTGCCGGGAGCTATTAGATAAACTGGAACGTCGACTATTTCCCAAGTTCCTCGTTTCATACAACATATCCCCAGCAACTGTTACCAAAGTGAGTTGACGGAAACAAACGATAACGATCAAATACCATTTATTCAGATGGAAAGGTTACACTGTGTTGGGCCAAATGCGCCTCGTAAACTGAAGGTTCTCATTAATCTTTTTCTTTTTTAATCTTTACTTTCGAAGACGTGGATTGAATCTCAATTGCCTGCAGGGGCAATTGTTCTTGAAAGAGATATCAACAGAGGCGACAGGTCCCAAAACCCTCTTAAGAAGGTTTTCTTCTACGATACTAGAAACAAAAATTTGAAACCATATAAGCTTACTGATGAAGAGGTGAGTTGAGAAAGGAGTTTAGACTTGCTATCGTCTTGTTTTTCAGGTTCTGCTGAACAACCCCATTTATGGAGCTTACCATGACTTCTGTGTCTACGCAGATTATGACGTTCAAGAGGAACAGCAAAACGCCATTCGAGCCAAGTTCATGGAGATCGAACAGGAAATCAAGGCACTCGGTACCTCTGACTAACTTTATAGAAATGAATGAATGATTTTTGATTTAAATAAATAGGTTTCATACACGATCATCGTTTCCTCATACATACAAGTAGATTGACAGACAAACAAACTTTACAAATGTTTTCCCGTTTACTCTTACGATGATTACCTTCATGAGAGTAGAGTGTCTTGCTCTCACAAAACCTCTCACGAACGGTCTATGATCATGCTCATCTCCATCCCTTCTAAGACAGTATTCCATTTGTGTTGTTGGAATCCTTTTTTTCTCTCAACGATCTCTCTCTCTCTCTCTTCCTCTTTGAACTGAGAGTTCATTCAAAACTTCTTATATTAATACTATAATTGATGTACGGAATGACCAAAAAAGCATTGACTTACATAAGAAAACGGAGCTTCAAACAGGATTTGAGGATGAAAAGATCGTTTATAATCTTTTTAACTTTCATATAATGACTACTATAATCAGCAATTCAAGCAAATCATTTGACCTGATCAAAGGAAACGATTTCGAAGGAGGGGAAGAGGGAGGAGTCCATATGAGGTTAAAGCTCTCATCTGATCGCTTTCCGTCGTCAGACGAAGTCACTTTATCGTGTCATGCTGCTACTGATGAAATGGCGACCTTCACCCACAAAAATTTTTCAGCTAAATGCTGACTAAGCGATGTCCTGATTCGTCTTGGGTTGTCATTGAAGACGTCAATTACCTCTTCCGTTGGCGAACTCCCAAAAAAATATTTCACAAGCAATCCTCGATGCTTATAGTTTTGTAATAACAAGTAAATAAACGAAAACACCACCAACTTCGTTCATTTTTGGCTTATCCCTCACAGTTGCCCTCCTGCACTCCATCTATTGACTTCACCCTCAAGGCCAAGACTCTTTTCGAAACTGTCTCATTGCTTCCATTCTTCTACTTCTAACCGAGAAAGACCCTTGTCATGATCTGCCATTTATATTTTCTTCTTCCTTTTTGAAATAAAAAAATTATTTTGCATTCCTAACAAGGTTTTGATTGTCTTACCTTTGACCTAATTTTCTTTGTAACAGCTGTTCCATCTATCTTCTACTACATTCGGCCTTCTCTCTGTCTCTCTCTCTGATTCGTATTCTCGATCTCTTTCTCTCTCTCCCTCTTTCGTCATCTCTCTGAACTTATCCTTTTTAGTCAAATCAAAGAAGAAAAAAAACTTTTCTTTAAAATTTCCATACAGGTCATTTTTCATGAAAAGAAAGCCAAAATTGTATCAAATGGATGATCATCTTCATTCTCTCTTTCACCTTTTCTTTTTTCTTTTCCTTTCCTATGCATGTGCTATTGCCTCAGGGCGGAGTTTCGAATGAAATCATTTACAGGATTCAGTAGGTAAATATTCAGACGATAAATGAGGTATTTGGTCTCTCTCTCTCTACTAGTAGTTCTCACACAATGTGCTGAAGTAAGCTTTGACCCCATCCGCATTCATCTCATCAAAATCTGTTTTTCAGCTGGAAACAGTGAAATTCTGCAAAAGCTATACTGAATGCTCATCAGTAGCTTTATTGGAAGAACGACTTTGCTTAGGTTCGTTCATTGCCTTATTATTCGTCTCTTTAAAGACTTTATTATTCAAGGAAATTCCCGTAAACGGCCTTATTGGCTACCATTCGGACATGATCCCAAGAAATGCCATGAAAAACTTAAAAATGATTATAAACTGGTTTGTTTTTGTTTTGTAAAGAAAACACAACCGTTCTGAACGTCATCTGAAATATGAATGACTTTGACCGTTTTTTTCAAAATTTGAACTCACGTCAACAGTTCACGTAAAAGGTTGTGCAGACCATTCAGTTACATCTCGAGATAAGGCTGTTCACAAGAACTCCACGTAGAACTTCGAAACGGCGATAGATGTGTTCAAAAGATTCATGATATACTCTATAGATGTGAAATGAGAAATGGTTTCAGTTAGAATCGTTGGAAATCCAATTGGACAAACAATTCAATGAATGTTTAATTGGTAATGCTGAAGAGATGACAGAAGCTCAGGTACATTCCCCATAATGTCAAAATGTTCAAGGTTAACAGAGATGAACAGGGAGAGAGAGAGTGTGACAGAGAGACAGAGAAAAAGAGAGAGACACCTCTTCCAATCTGAAGAGAAGACATTTCTAAACCCTCTGCTGTTTGATAATTAAATTTGAATTACAGAAAGGCACATGTTCATCAAAAATACTTCGATTAGTTCCACGATTTAGTTTTGAACGAACGATTACATACATACCAACGAACTGTTTTACCGGATTAGAAAGACGTCGGGAAAGGGAATGTTCGACAGTCAAATTCTGTTGTGGATCCTATAACAAGTATGATTATCGATTTTCCGACAATGATATTACGAAATATGTAGATGCGAACATCTATTGCTGAACTCTACCACAGCTAATCATTTGAAGATTAACCGAATGAATCTTTTGCAACGAGCTAGGGATTGTGAGGTTTCCGGCTGCAAATGCATTTCTCTCTGTAATCCTCTTTTTATTTCTTTTTGTAGTTAGGAAAAGATGTGAAAGCACTAAACCTACCATCAACTGCTGAAAGTCATGACGATGAACCTAGTTGGGCTCCTTCAGGAAATGTAAATGTCCGTTTTACTGATGTGGAAACGTTGAAAAAACAGCAAAACAAACAACTGCATGGTTTGTAAACATCACTAACTACTTGCGTATGACACACGCTTTGTAGATGAACAATCAGGATTCGTTAACGTGCGCTTCCGTCAGCCAAAGGAAGATGAGATGTAATAGCCATGTGACTGGAATTTTTAAATTTTTTCCCGATTTCAGACTCTCAAAGCAGAAGACAGAAACTCCGAAATTGAATTTTCCTAATGAGAAGGTTTGTTATTCATTCAACAATACAGATGGCGTGACTTTCACGTGAAGTATACGTGTATTCCACGTGGCGTGATTTCCGTCCGCATTGTTTATTTACGAATTCATTTTTGATGAATGCGGTTGTTTACAGCTTCCGCTCAATCTTGATGATCATGATAAGAAATATGAAGAAGCCTTGAAGAATACGAACGAGTATAAGGTAATTCACATAAGTGAACGAGTAGTCCTTTACTAGGATGTTCGATGTTCAGAAGAAGTTGGCCGAGTTGGAGAATCAGAAAGTTCAAAAAGTGTCCTCTGAGTTCATCAACAGTGGCTTAGATTCATTGGTAAAGGCTGGAACGGTTTGTTAATGCTCCTTGAAAGTCAATTGAATCAAAATGTTTCAGCTCTCTGCTTCGACATTTAACGCGGGTGGAATTGCGTCAGGAAAGGTAGAGAAAGTGCCTATGAATGAATTGGAAAAGGAATTGGATATAGGTGAAAGTGTTGTTACATCAAGTCCGTTAATCCTTGTAACCAAGGGTAACAAGGTAATATAAAGAAAGATATTATAGAAAAACTATTTTTTTAAATGCTCAGACATCAAATGAAGGTTGCGCTGGACGATCGAAGATCACAATCACGAAGACGATACGCTATGAGAAGATTCTAACTTTGCTAGGGGAAGAGCCGGATAGTGATGGAGTTAAAGAGGTAAGAAGCTTATGATGAAGCTCGACAATCCCCGTTTCTATAGATACGAGATTTGATCAACGCCTGGCAGAGCAATTTCCGTAAAAAGGTTGTGACAGCCAAGGACAAGGCGAAGAACAAAGAAGTATGTTCGAATCAGGGGTGATGTATGCTACTTCTCATATTCAGATTGAAACAGCTTTGGAAGAGCTCGTCAGCCAATTCGATGACATCAACTTGAAATTGATAAAAGACCAAGCTAATGCCAGTATGTTATGCGGATGAGAACATAGAGAACAGAAGAAGAGGCTTTGTTCTTCTTCTGTTTTTTCTTCCCGCTTGATATTCTTCCTGAGTATTATCATTTCAGCCTTTACTTCGGAAGATTATCCACATGATGATGCCGAAATAATTGGAAATAACTGTGATGCTCTGCCAGAATCCACTTCCATAACGGAGGAGAAGCCAATTGAATTGGCTGAGTTGAAGGACGAAAATGGAAATGTTGTCATTATTGATGGTATGGCATAATAATTCATATCGTTAATGATATCATATCTATAGATGGAATAGCCAAGATTAAAATTGGTAATGAAGGCGAGATATCTGAAAATTTGGATGAAGCTAGCCGGACAGAAACGAAAGAGGAGCCTATCGAATGGCATAACGAAGAGTATCGTAAGGAGATTGAAAACTTCCGAAAGACTCACCATATCAACTTCAATAATGCTGTAAGTTAGTTAAATAACAAACAATTAGATACCCTCATTAAGACATCCACTCGAAACGATACTACATGTGATGCTTATATGAGATGCCGAGCTCAGATGCATGTGGCTGTTGATCAGTGCGCTTGGAACTTTGCATCCTCCAAAGTCATAACATCGCTCGCTGAAAGTTCAGAAAGTTTATTATTCAAAGTAATTATTAACAAACTATTATATAATTATCCTAATTATGTTAAGAATGATGAAGTGTGTGACTCATCACATATAACTCTATATGAAGAGCTATATGAGATGGTTATACAGCGTAACACGAAATTACGTCAGTGTTTGGATGAGCGAAATGAGAAAGCTGTAAGTTTCATTATGTTATATGAGCTTACCCAATTATATCTTATAGTTCTCTGAGTCCATATGTTTACCATATAACAAGGCTGAACAACAAGTCTATGATCATGCCTTATTAAGAGTATTAGCGAACAAGTATACAAAAGCTATGGATTGTTATCAGGATGCTAACAGTATTCAAGAGAAATGCTCCAAATTGCGACAATGTTGTCCATATTTTGATAGGTTTAGCATTCATCTATTAACTATATGCATAATTAACGGATTTAAGCTGTCGTGAACAGATGATTGATGTTAATCTTGAGCAAGCTATTATCAGCATGACTGCCAGGATTAATGATGAAAAACAAAGTTGCATTAAACTGAAAGCCAGAGATTCTTTCAAAAAGGCAGTCAAAGGTTTGCATCATATCATCCCTGCCCACTCTAAATCCCAAGATTTTTTAGGAATTCTCGGAAGAACCGATGAAGAATCCTTACAACTTTTACGATCTGGAAGATATGGGTTAGACATCAAGAAAGGTGCTCAATTGATGAGACGGTTGAGATAAGACTACCTTGTATAGCTCATAAGAAGATCTGACAGAAGCCATTCCATTTCAATCCCTTCAGTCGCACAGAACGGTTGCTTCTTTCTCCTTTACTAATAATTCCTTCTATTACCTCGTCGTCGTTCTTGTCCTAATATTACTCCCACTCATTTCCTGAAAATCTGTACACTCTCACATACAAAGCTTTCACGTGCATTTACGTGACATAATTGATAATTAGAGCTTTCTTTATGATATTTTTTATTTTTTAATTCCTTGTTTATATCTTTTTATTATATATATTTATATTAGTTAATGAAGAAGAAAAAGAAAAAAGTTCAAATATACAGAAACTGAGGAAAGAAAAGTTGTTTTTCGTTTTTGAAATTTTGTTTTTGTGTTTGAAAATGAGATCATTCAAGATATTTCCCTATTATCTAATCAATAGGTTTCTGATGACAAGCAAACAAGAGAGAGAGATAGAGAGAGAGAGGGATGAAGCTGAAGGATACTGAGAAACATAAAGATCACTTATCTTCTATGTTTGGTCAAAACAGTCAGTCAGTGTTTCAGTTACTTTAAAGATGACCTGTACTATCAAGGGAAGAAGCCGAAATGAACAGCAGAGAAGTAGGAATATGAATCGTCATTTGTCCATGGATGGACAAAGACCAATAAAGAGAGATCGGAAGCTTATAAACTGAGGCTTAATGAGGAGATGTTGTACGTCCATTACTTCCAAAGTTTTGTGGTAAACTCAGCTTTTTAGCGACTTGCTTGTATCCATCCGTATGTACAAAGCGTGAAAAGCAATCCTATAAAATCGTTATTAGTTATGCTGATGGGACTGAATAGAATATACCTTCTCCATTAAGCGATACACGTGTGCTTGAGCTTTATCAAAGATATTGGGAGGGAATGTACTTGGGTCCATATTAACTACTCTGAAATCAGTATGACATAAGTTCATGGAAATCTGAAAGCAGCTTTACTTGGCAAATATATCTTCTCGAGTATCATGATCGATGTTAATGGAGTAGCCTCCTTCTGTTGCTATGAAGCTATCGAACATTGACAAAACCTATATCAACACATTCTATTTTTGAACATGTATAAGAGGTACAAACCGTTTCTTCGAACTTCTGTCTTTCACCATTCCTATGTAAGACTTTTAGCTGTTCAGCTGCCCACCTGTAATGAACAAATGAAAATAATTAGAAATTCATGAAGTTCTAGCTGAACACAAGGTAGAACCTGATGACGACATGACTTACCAAAAATCTATGTTCTCATCTGAATATTCGGTAGATAAAAATTTAGCGAATGCTTCACGTCCAGCTTCATCGTAAATCACATTATCAAAAGCCAATTGCCATTCGTTTTGACTGAAAAGAATTTCAATGAATCCTCTGCCGCTTTGCCAACTTCATTCAAATATGTCGTTTGGGTCAGAGAGAGAGGAGAATCATCTTTTTAGTGTTGCGGAGCCGTTGGTGCAAAAGCTAACAATGTTTTCATTTTATTTTTTTGCTTCATCCTCTTCTTCTTCGTCTTCTTTTTTTTGTCATTCGAATACTACGACAAACAGACAAAGTAAGTGGACGAAGTAAACGAAGGCAACTTCGTTATGGGTGAAGCCAATTTGATATTTCGTTTCACTTCACATCTCTTTCTTCTGCCTGAGGCTCTTGTCCTCTGCTTTCTGCATTTCAGCCGTAGAGAGAGAAAGGAACAAAAAATATAAATCTATATAGGGACAACGGAATAGCTTGTTAAAATAGATTTTTTTTGCTTCTAACAATTACGAAAACAGTTCCGGTTTCTAACTTTCTAGAAATGAATTGCCGGAAGATGCGAAACAGCGACGACAGGCAGATGGCAAAAGGAAGAGAGAAGCGGTGGTCGCAAAAAGCAGCTCTAAAGAGAAGAATCAAGCTCAACAAGTTGTAAGACGAGTGGAAGGAAGCAGATGACGTCGAATAGCAGCAGACGTCGTCATCAACGGAGGAACTGAATTTCACTCCTCAAGTTTTGAATGTGTGAAAATTCATTTGACCGTTCAGTCACACGTCGTTGGGAGTTCGGAATAAGTTAAAGAAATATTCTCATATAATATTCTGACATCGAGGTTTTATGAAAAATCGATCGACGCCAATTCTTATAATAATAAAACTAATTAAAACGAAATATTATATGAAAACTTTGAAAAATGAGGAAAAACTCAAAGAATGAGATAGAGATCTCCATTGAAAACGTAAAATGCACGAACCTGCCAGACATAGGAGCCGAACTGTTGTTGTGACCATTCTCAGCTGAACGTCTTCTACGCTCTCCTGAAATTACAAAGAGAAATTAGAAAAAATTCAATGAGGTCAAAATAAAAAGGTCTTTTCAATCAAATTTCATTGATTCAGCCAGATGGCGTAATTCGTCCGATGGCAAAACCATTCGACTTTTGTCCAGATGAAAAATTTCACTCTCATGATGTCATCGTTTATTATAAAAGTAAAAAAAGATATGGAAGAAGGGGGGAACTTGAGTAAGCCTGAAGCTTTTCATATCAGACTTTGAAGCCTTGGTCAGACACGGCTCAACCAAATAAGCATAAATAGCAATACTTATGCCATTTTGAAAACACAAGCTCATAACCATATGTATATAGTCTATTACATTTTATAATTGGAAATGAGTGCGATTTGCATAATTATACGAATACAAACACAGGCTGATATAGTTAAAGTTATTTTACCTTTGGGTAGAGATAAGCGTTTGAAAAGCTTCCGAGGTGAACGCATATTGCTAATGGAAAAGAAGATATGGCTTGAGGGGAAAAAGATAGAGAGAGAGAGAAGAGAGACTCAGAGGGAGAGAGAAAAAAGCCGATGAAGGATGGCCATGAAGCTCCGCCTATTTCTCTCGCTACCTCTTCAATGCTTTGGCCTCTCATTTGTCTTTTATCAAAACCACAGCTCCACCCACCGTAGAAAGGCTTTCAGTTCAAAGAATTAAAAGAAATAACTTAAAGAATCAGAAAGCAAATGTGATCAAATTCCCTCTTCAGTTCAAATTTTTCAAAGAGATCGAGAGCCGGAGAGAGAGAGATTGAGTAGGTGGGAGACAAAATAAGAAAAAAAAACAAAAAAATATGCAAATGAACCATACCATGGATGCGAGCATTGATTCTTTTTATTGCCCCCGGGCTTTCTAGATAGATCCGTCCCGTAGGCAACATAGAGAGATAGAGAGAGAGGGACAGAGGGAGAGAGAGACAGAGAGAGAGGAAAAAGGGAATGTTTGGCAAGTGCTGGAAATGTTTTTGGCGAAAAAATATTTTGAAAAGAGAGGTTTCTAACAGAATGACCGCAAAATATTCAAATTTCCTCTTACAATTAAGAGGATCGAATGCGACCGCTGTACGAGCTGTGAAAGAAAGAAAATGAAGTAACGGAAAAAACGTGACGTCTGCCACACACGTCGAAATTAGCATAAAAAGTGTTTGATTAGCATGTGCCCATGAATACGAAAGTGATTGCAAAAAGTGTGACGGCATACGATTTTGGTTAAAAAATGACTTTCAAATCATTGTTGTATGACATAGGAATTCTTTTTTCATTTTATCCTTCTGACTGAGCTTCAACCTGAAGCTCAAACATTCTCCATCAATGAGATCCATTGTACGTATACCATGTACAATGAATATGGATATTAATAAAGAGGGGGTGGACAAGAGAGAAAGACAGACTAATAAGAGAGAGAGAGAGAGAGTTTCCTTAGAAAATTGATATTTTCCATTCAAGACCAATTTCTATTTTTGCATATGTCTCTGGATTTGAAAAGAGGCGAACATTTGGCTTTTGCCACACAAAAAATGCCCAATTATCTTTAAAAACATGCGAATGATGAATGAAGACGATTATAAGAGCATATGATTTTATGAAAAGAATCAAGTCCGCTGCAGTTTCAGCTTATTTCCGTTCTAACTATACTTCCCGTTCGGTTTCGATAACAAATGGCCCTAGATGAGAGATCAAAATCATCGCTTCAGGGCACTTGTCTCAATATGTACACCGGGGTGGCGAGGGGGAGGTTGAGGAGAAGAAGGGTGGAGAAGCTATAGCGCATGTCAAACAGGGCAATTTTAATTCACAGCCAGGAGACGGTCATTCATTAGAAAAAAGCTTCACAACTTTTCAAGAACACAATTAAAATTGAGAGAAAGAGCCCCATGATGAATGAAGGATTAAGCTGCTTTTCTAACAACTCAAGTGAGCTCAGCATTGAACTTCGCACAACCTCTAGACGACTTGAAAAACTCGAAGCTTGAAAGCTTGAAATTAATTTCACATCTCTTCAATGTTTCTGAAACGCCATTGTACTCCGCGAACTTACTCGCTTTACTGGTTGAGTATTTGTTTTCCACCCAAGGCAATTATTCAAAACACTTTCCTAGAATCTGGAGATGTTCTTTCTGGTTTCATAAGGCTGTCTTGATCAAACTGTTTTCTGTTTTTCATATCTCTTTCATCTAGCTCAGAGTTTAAGGAACTAGAAGCAGTGTCGACGACGTCATCAACATGCCTCAGAGACACAAAAAAAATTTATGCCTCTGTATACAAGAAAGAAAGGAAAAAATCTGTCAATTATTCCAACCCCCTCGGGGCTACAGGTTAAGGAAAGAAACTTTCTTTTTGCTTTCTTCGTCTATTTGATGCTAAAAGGGGGATGTTTAAGCATCATGCTCATATCAACTGTCAAGAAACTGAGTAATTCATGGAATAAGCAACGACGTCTTCATCATCATCTCATCACTGAGTACACCCGTACCGTTTTCACTATTTGTGTTTTCACACCGTGTACTTCAGCTCTTCTTATTCTCCTCCTTATGCAACCTCCCACCAACCAGCAACTAGACTTGGCTTTATGTCTCCAACTAATTTCATCAATTAAACGATAATTAATTTGTTCTAATCTCTGACCGCATCCGCCATAATTCAGTTTCTGGGGACAAATGCACTGAGCGCATGTTGAATGTACAACGCAGCGACAGAGATGCAAAAAAAAAGATTTAAAATGGAATCAAAGGTTAAGAGAGAGAGAGAGGGAGAGACAGAAGAGGGATGGATGGCAGAGGCGAGTAATTTGATGTTAATTATCTGCCAACATAAATATTCATAAAAATATTTTCAACAATTATTCTTTGCCTTCGTCGTTTTTTATTCGTTTCAGGACCCTCGAAATGGGAAGATTAAGCTTTTAATCGTACATGTATCATCATGTTCTTCCCTTAAAACGTTTGGAAGAGCTCAAATAGTCCGAGTGAAGAAGGCAGAAATCAATGAAAACACACATGGAAAGACATTTCTTTTTATTTTTTTATTTTTATCATTTCCATCCTCCATCTCTCTCTGTCTGCAATATTTCTCTCAACACTCCCCATCTGCTGCGGTCTGTCCCTCCAAATGTGTTGGGGCAAATTACCAAAATAAACCTGAGATGTGTCTTCATAGAGGAAGAGGGAGATAGAGAGAGACGGATGGATGGATGGATAGATGGATAGATGGATGGTAGTCGAAGAAGAAAAAAATCAAAAGTTTGGCAAACGATCAAGAATCTCCGAAATTTACATACAAAGATAATCAGAAAAAAATGAAAGGAGATGCTGAGGAGAAGTAGGAAAATATTTATAATTCGCTGGATGATGCTGATGATGAAAGCTCCGTTTCGTGTTGTTACTCTTCAGATCATCATAAATCTTCAAATTCTTTCCTTCATAACCTTCTGAATCTTCATTCTCGAGGGAGAAGCTTATCTTTGGTTCTTTCAAGAAGTTGTTTCGAATAGAAAAAAAGGGAGAAATGATGAAGAAAACGGAAAATTTTCATTTTATGATTCATCGATTTGAGGAAGCAGAAGACGAATCTTGAACTCTCCGCTCTCCCCGACAACCTACTGCGAACGGTAGCGGCATTATGAATAAAACAAATTTTTCCGAATTCATAACGAACTTTAAATAATTAACGCCAAGGAAAATAAAAGTTTCTCTCCAGGCCACTTAATTATTCAAGATATTTCTACAAATTACATGCTCCTTCCTTTTTTGGAAATCTACAACGACTTCCGCACCAAACTTTACAGAAACAGAAAATTCTGAGACGGCTGAAGATAGAGTATATCAGAGAGAGCCTATCACATAGAGACTCTCTCGACTCACAAAGAGCAGGGGAGAGAGAGAGAGAGAAAGAGAGAGAGAAAAACGAAAAGTGACCATGTGCAAAGAGAAGAGAATAAAAAATGGCTCCGACATCATCCATCACAAACTTCAATCCCGAAACTTTATCGTCTGCCTTCTATTCATTTGGATGACATCGTCGACGGCGTTGCAAACGATGTAGCTTTCCCCTGAGGAATTCGGACGTGATTTTTCTGTCATGCTCAGCCTTCAGTACATCTGACTTTGAACTCAGCTTTTCGATCTTATTCTTTGCCCTTCTTCCTCTTTCTTTCGCCATTTCATGTCTGGGATAATGAAAAAACCATGTTAAACACCACAACGGCTCAAAAATCCACATTTCCACGTTTCACGTGGATTTTACGTGGGCAAAGTGGCAAGAATAATAATTCGTGTTTTGCAGTCACTTATGAACGGTTGTGTTTTCAATTAAAATTGAGAGGAAATATGCCTCCTCGCCTTTTCGCTCGCAGTTACAAAGAGAGAAATGGAAAAGAGAGACTGATGATGACGATGAAAATGAAAAAATTAGAAAGAAAAATGAAAACAAAGAGCGAATCGTAATGTTTCTCATCACATAGCTACACACACACACAAGAAGCATAGTTAGTATAGTTACTACGTTGATTTCGAAAATCTATTAGAAAACTTAAGTAAAGACTCACTTCGAACTACCCGATTTGATAAGGAACTAACAGCAGTGCGCATATCTTGAATTTTGAATAGAAGCAAATTCATAAGACGACGTGAGTTTTTATGAAATACAGGAGCCGACAATGATCTTGGAAGTCGACGTCCCGACATTTTCTGACCATTTACGGCAGTTGATGAATTAGATATTGGACTAAAGGACTCCGTTGTTGCGATGGAATGAAGCTGACAATAAAAATGTATAAAAAGAGACGGACGAATTAAAAAAAAAAGAAAAAAAGAAAGAGCAAAAGAGCAAGATGGAGAGACAGCTGGAAAATCTCATATGATATGAGGAAAGACAATTTAGTAAACACGGGTGAATATGATGATTAAATTAAGGAGATTTATGCAATAAGATGGAAATCGAAAACAAATTAAATTTGATTCAAACATGCCGAGCGGTTGGTTGACTTGAACGCAAAGCACATATGGATGGCTTAGTTTCAAGAATGAGTAAAATAATCGGTTCAAACGAGCAAAAAGCCGGCTTGTTTGATCATAGAATGGGCTCTAGACGAGAAGAAAGAGGAGGAGTAGGAGAAGGAGTAGGAGGAGGAGGAGGAAGAGATGAACGGGTAGAGAGGGAGGTCGTCACACAACACCATATAAGCTATGTGGTCAATAAGCTCCGCCCTTTTTTATCAGGAGAACAAGTTGCCCTTGGCATTTTGTGCAGGAAATTAAAGGATCACGATGAGAAGAGAATGAAAAAAATTGGAAATAAGCATTAGGAAGAGAAGAATAAAAGAAAGAGAGACAAGTGCAGGGAGGAAGTGAAAGATGGAGAGAGGAAAGAGCGAGAGTTTGAGTCAGGTTGATGAGGAAGATGAAGAAGTAGAAGAAGAAGAAGAAGCTGCTGCTGCTGCTTCGGCTTCTGCTGTTCATCAGAAGCGAATCTAATAGAAAGCAAAATAATTGCAGTTAAACCTAGCTTAATAGATGGCATTTCGTCAGAAGACTGCTCTGTCCTTCTAGTAGTTTCCCCATTTCGGAATTGAAGAAGTTAATTTCATTTATTATATTTTGAAAATCTACTAGTAGCAACTGAAGGAAATTGATTGCAATCGCCAAATAACAAAGTTGAAGCGCCATTTTTTTAGGAAAAGCGGAAGAAATAGCGAAGAGCGAGAAGAGAAGCTGACTCTCTCTTCTCAAGATCATAATAGATATATCAGCAAATTTTTAATGAAAAGAAAAATGAAAGAGGAAATAAAAGTGTAAAACGCAGGTAAAAACTGTGAGGAAGAGTTAAGATGCTTGGAATGCTTTAAGTTCTACGATATTGACAAGCATGATAAGTCTCGTCAGTTACAGAGTCCCTCGAGTAATGAAACGTGCACTTTGGGAGCTGTCTGACTTCGTACGTCAAAAGTTGATATAATCATATGATTTCATTAAAATTCTTCTTAAAACTTTCTATACAATATGATTAATAAATTCCTTTTGTCATTCAAAAAGAAAATCTCCAAAAACAAAGATAAGAAGCTCAAGAAAAGGAAAGATGCTAATTCCATATTGAAAGGAGCTTTTGTCATATGCAACTTGATGTGAAGTCTTTCAAGAGGTGAATGTTGTTCCCCCCACCCCTTCACAACCATTCCCCCCCCCTCCTATTTCGTCTGCCATCACCTCTCTCATTGCCATATCTCCCAAACGAAGAGCTTTTATCAATACTTTTCATTGATGTCATGTATTTTAACATGAGACATCAAAAAACGAGCAGAAGGCTTTTAATCAGACTCAAGCTTTTTTCGCTTCTTGCACTCAGACGTACCGGGTGAAAATAGTTTCGATTCCGTTACAGCTACTTTTATTCGATTGAGCTTTAATCTTTCCGCCATTTTGTTCCAACGAATTCTTCAAAAGTAGATCATTGTTATGTAATCCCAAAAGCTTCTTCATACCTGGCTGCTTCTCGTCGAGCGAGGAAATGTGGAGAACGAAAGACATTTACAATATTTTCCTGAATGATTCGATTAAACAATACTTTTTGAATTCAATTAGTTACCTTTATAGATGATTTTTTACGTGGGATACTGCCATCAGAACTGCAATTACTTGACTTTTTCGAAGAGGAATGATGTTCAAGTGAGGATTTTTTTTGAATTTCATTTGATGCTTCGGCCATCCTGAAACCGATTAGTTGTATGAACGGCAAAAAAAGTAAAAGGAAACGAGACTTACATGGTTACTTATTCCGACAGTTCGTGTGAGTGCTCGTCTTGTGTTTCAAACTGAAATGAAAAGGAATGAGCGAAATCAACAAAGAAATCATAATAATGGTAAACAATTCAAACGAAATTTAATCGGAAGTCTCACAAAAAAGGAAAGAGTCATCAGATCGATTGTGTACTAGTATTGCTTATTGGTATGAAGGAAAGGTAGAGAATATTGGTATTGGCATGAAGCTGGAAAGGAATCTGACGATTGAAACAGGAAGATGTTGGAGAAAAGCATAAGGATAAGAGGGCACTTGTCCATTCGGCGCAAGAACCATAATCCAAATAGAGCAAAATGCGATAGATATTTAATAGATGGAAAAGGGAAAAGAAAAAAGGAAGAGAAACGAGAAAAGCTGGTCGATCTGGATATGAGCTTAACAAGACGAAAATTGAGAAAAAAGAGACATTTGATGATTTTCATCAACACTATTGCAGCTCATTTGGCGGCTTGTTCAAGCTGCCAAATAGAAACATTCATGAAGAAATATATATTATTTTCCTTTTTTTTTCAAACAGAAAGTTATCAGAAGATAATTGCAAAACGCATCTAGCTGATATGAACACGATCAAGGAAAATCAGGCGGATAGTGATTAAATTCATTAATTGTATGGGAACTTTTTCGGGAAATTTCATCAAAAAACGAAAAACTATTTGAGATTTATATGAGCAGAGTGACGTTGTCATATTTTTTTTTTAGATGGAAAGCATTCCATGAGATTGGTTGGTTTGTTGGATCATCCACGATTTTCTTCGAAATGATTTTAGACAGCAAAACGTAGGATAGGCTTTTCCCTTTTAAAAGTATCTCTATTGTGAAAACGAAAACATGAACACAAGACAAGACAAATTAGGAGAGTGAAGGAATACGAGGGGGAGGAGGCGAGACGAAAATGAATATGAATGCAACCGTTCTGTACGTGAGCGAATATACGTGAAGAAGCTGAGATAAAAACTTAGCCGGAAATGAATGCAACCGTTGTGTGTGTGTGTGTGTGAGTGAGAAATGAAAAAAAGGAAAGATAAAGCTCTCGCCACGTGAAAATGTGAAGAAAGAAAGCGAATGAAGTAATTCGGTGAAAATCATATAATGAAAAAGGAATAAACCAAATAAATTATATTAAACTTGAACGCATTCGAAGACTGGAAGAACAAAAGAAGAGAATATATAGAAAAACAAATAAAATATCAAAATGCGAGAAGATCTGGTTCATAATGAAGATGAACGCACTTTTGAATAAGAAAAAGAAAATAAAAAAATTATCAAAAAATAAATTGAAATTAAAAATTGTAAACAATACGACTGCTATGACTACAATTGTGTTATGAATGGAAAACATTTTTTCGTTATAAAAAGCATTTTTTGGTCATTTGGTAAGAAACAAAACAAAATAAATTTCATCTTTCATCCCGTCCATCTCTCCCTCTCTCTTCTACTCTCTCTTTCTCTCCGTCAATTCTTCTTTTTTTCCGAAAAGTTAATGAAAACGCAGTATTTGCACATTTTTTCTACTGAATATGGAAAAATCTTAAGAAATGTATATCACTAATCCCGAAAAGGTTATTTGTTTATATTAGATATAATACAAGAAGAGCTGAGGAAGAAAAAAAGGGGAGAAACAAAGGAATTTTTTGAAAAGTCCAATGCCAGTGTATTGACGTCATCATCATTCATCACAAACTTAGAGGTTGTTGTTCATAAAGAGTGAGGTCAGATAGGAATGTTATTAATTCATTTATGTAAATGAGAGCATTTATCTAATTTATGTTAATATATTAGAAAAAAATGTTTGGAATCTACGGAGAAAAAAAAGGAGGAGAAATGCTTTAAAGGAGAGAAAATAGAAGAGAGAGAGTGGAGAGAGAGAGAGAGACGAGAAAAAGAAGGGTGGAGCAGGCTATTTGAAAGAGTTGAAAGAAAAGAGTCTGGCGGGTGGGCAGCAGTTGGCAAGGATGGACCACTAGAACACCCGAATGTACAGAGAGAGAAAAAGAGGAAAGAAGAAGAAGGGAGGAGACTGAGCAAGAAAAACGATGATATGAGAAATAAAGCAAAAGAAAATATATATTTAGAGGTAAAAGAGAGAAGGTGGAGAAGAGTTTGAAGAACGACATGTTTTGGGGTCCATTGAAGCTTTGGTTGTGTGCAGCAATTTTCGTATAGTTTCAGAAAAACAGCACATGATCTATGTAGTATTTGGAACCATAAGATAAATCAGGAGATATGGAGGAATAATGAAGTTGATAAATCAGAAAGTGGCGATAATACATTTCAAAGAGCACCGGAAGAAAAAAAGTGAATGATGAGAATAAAAATGAAAAAGTGGGGATAAATAATGTAAAGTCTTACAGTAGAGAACTGCAGAGAAAACGAGAGAAAACTATGATAAGGGGATGACAAGGATTATGAGGAAGTAATGAAAAGAGATTTTCATAGAGAGATAATGCGAAAGATGAGAAAATGAGAAAGAAAGAAAAATGAAGAAGACAGGCATAGAGAGAGGGTTCAGAAATAGAAAGGAAATCTAATGTTAGCAAAGGTTTCAAATAAGATTATAAATATCTTTCCTATTAGAGGCTAAAGATAGGCTCTCAGCCCTTTTTGCGGATGAAAATGGGAAAGTGGATGTGCATATTTACCAATTTTATTACAAGTCAGCGAATCGTTCAAAATATTGTTGATGATCTTCATAAAAGGGCAATTTATGAGTTAGTAAGGAGATAAAATAGGAAAACATGGAGAAGACGAAAGAAAGGAAAAGTTGAATAAAGATATGGAGAGAGAGAGAGAGAGAGAGAGAGAGAGAGAGAGAGAGAGAGAGAGAGAGAGAGAAATAGATAGATAAACGGAGTACAAGAAAGTGGAATAGCAAAAGAAAGTGAGAATGAGGAAAAGCTGGAAGCGTCCAAAAGATAATTCACTCTCACAAAAGATTTCAGAGTCTTAACATGCCGGTTTCCATCAAAACCCTTAAAAATCGTACTCCATTTCAATTTTCCCAATAGTGGATTAAGAAGAATTAGAAAAGTGAAAAACTTGGAAAGTGAGCAAAAAAGAGCAGAGCTAAGCAAAGGCTTTTCCTTACAAACTCCAATGAATGGCTGAAATGATTTTCAAAATCGCAAAACTCTTCAATCCAATAGTGTACAATTTGTTTTTAGCCAAAATAGCAAAGCACAACTAGTTGATCTGCACTTTTTGGGACATTTAAATCGAAAATGACAATAAGTGGATGAAATGAAGAAAGATTAAGGAACTTTCAAGATATTCTTCAGTTTATTATTTACTCTTATAATTCCAAATTATCTTCTTTAGAAAGTTTCTTAGCAGTCATATTAACTATTTACTTTCAAAACATAAAGTTCATCAAGCATATTTATGAAGTTTAACTGCTTTTCTTGTTTGTTATATCCTATGCTATGTGAGAAGAAAACGCGAATACTTTCTTTGACAAAGTAAAGATCTAATTGAATTTATCAAATTTTTAGAATCTTTTTTGAAAATAGCAAAATGAGATTATTTAACAAATTCGCGTGAAAATGAAAAACATGTAAAACGTTCTGATAAGTGATTATGCAAAAGTTGACAGAGAGAATGGCAAAGCGACAGAGAGGAAAAATGTAGAAGAGCAAGGAATGCAACCGCTTTGTGTCATCACTTTCCATAGAAAATGAATAATTCTGTTATTCAAATATTCACGTGGCATTTCCCACGTGAATTGGAAAACAGAGATTATATCACGTCTAATCTACTGCGAACACTATGAAAACGAAAAAAAAAAGACGGGTGAATCTAAGGAATACAGCGTAAAATACAGCAATTACATTTTTCCATACCTTGATGACGTCAAATGTGTCAATGCGATCAGTACGCTTAATGAGTCGCATCAGCCGCTTTCACAGCTTTGCTTTATCGCTATCTCTTTCTCCTTCCTCCTGCTTTTGAAAATAAGAGAGAAAATGAGTAGGAGAACTGACAGATTGAGGATGACAATTCAACATAAGAGATCAAACTCGCAATGTTAAACAAACTATATTTAGACAAAAATCAGTAACTAAGATTAATTCAATTTTCCAACGATGAAAAGCTATGTGCGCTCTTCACTCTTTACTACGATTTTTTAGTTGACCACATATAGATATATGAATACGATCGAGAAAAAAAATACGAGCCTTACTGAGATATGTGAGTAGATGCTTGGGCCTGTTCTGTGAAATTCTTCCAGAAAAATGAATCTACCAACATATGCGAACTCATTACGGATAAAATAACCAGATTATCGAATTAATATGAGATACGAACACTAGCATTCAAATGCTACTCAATGAGCATCCATTGTACTATGATATAATATATCGATGAATGACATATAACTACTACAACCTCATGAGCTCAAAGTCCAAATGCAAATGCAGATAGGAGAGGTACGATCCGTAGAAAAGTTATGAAACTTACGGAGACAGACGGCAATGCACTAGAGCAAACTACAACATGACTACAACTTAAGGGGTCTCCAGTGAATATGTGAGTGCGAATAGACTAAATACCGATGTCATTCTATGCGCTGCTAACAAAGCACATTTTTTTTGGGAAGAATCACCATGCTCATACATATTGCATATGTACAACGTGCGAAGTAGTTTCACCCAATTATGAAACAACACAACACAACACAATACAGTGAAGTTCATGAAAAATGAATTAATTGGAGGTAGTAGTCAAAGAAAACAAAAAGCAGATGCAGCAACAAGGAACAAGAGACTCACGCGCCGGTATCCAAAATAATTTTTTTGAAAACTTCATATAAATTGTTTTAATTTTTATAATTATAAATGGGAGATCAAAGCTTAGATTTTATGGGAAAATAGAAAAATGTTAATGAATTTCTAAACAATTAAAAAGGGTATTTTGCATGAAAAACCTTTCAACAAACTATTTTGTTGTTATTTGGTCGTTTTTCATTTTTTGTTCATCGTAGCCTCCCATATGCAAGCAATGAATAGTTTAGAAATTAATAACCAAAAGAAAAATTGGGCACTGATTTTCTTTTCTCAAATGATTGACTGAAGGTATGTCAAAGAGAGTCAGCAAGAGGAAAACATCTAACAAAACCTTCAAAAGTTAATTTGAACAAAGCCTTAGTTAGCTGTCACATACACGGCAGAGTCATTAAGATAGATTAGTAAAGTTGAAAAAAAGAACTTTTACCTCAAGAACAAGAATAAAATAAAAATTGTGCAAGTAGGCAGGTCAAATAAATTGAAGAAGTTCAAGAAACGCGAGATAAGTAAACAGCAGATACATAAATTATAAGTTAAACGGAAGCAAAACAATTGCGCTGTTTCAATCATTAACAAAAGAATGTTTTGTGTTACTCTCAGACGTCAGTACGCAAGAATCCGAGAAAAGAAAATAAAAGATAAACAAGGTCATCAATAACTCCATTTTTACCGCTTTTCCAATTAATGAACAATATACGCAAAGCTTTGTGAGGGATGTCGTGATGTGTGTACAACATGAACGTTGAAACTACATCCAACTATTACAGAGAGCAGACCAAATATAAAATTAGTGGGAAACTGAAGACGGGCCATGCGAAAAAAAAAAGAAAAATTTCGAAGATTCTTCACTCAATTGAGGCTATTGAGAGGATAAGATGAAAGAGAAGAACACGAAAAAAAGAAGAGATGAATAAGAAGAACTTAACTTAATAATCAAAACGAAAAAAATATCTTTATATCTCAAAAATCTAAAACCTTAAGGCATAGCGTAAGGTGGACCAGCGAAACAGGAAGACCAATATTAATTCTTCGGATGAATGATGAACTGGGCTCTCTAATTTTCGTCTAACTAGACTTCCAGAGTCTTCAAAAAAAGGAAAAATCCGAGGGGACTATGCGGATGCAACAGAAGATGAATAGCAAAGGTTAACAGAGACAATAGCCAGAGAGACACAGTGGGCTGAGAAAAATAATTTATTTTTCAACTTTTTTATTTTTCTCTTTGAAAAATCAAAAATTATTCGATTTTATGTACATATGTAAATAAAGGGAAACTAATATGCTGTAGAAAGTGTGTA
Organism: Auanema sp. JU1783; assembly: GCA_943334845.2. Lineage (NCBI taxonomy): Eukaryota > Metazoa > Nematoda > Chromadorea > Rhabditida > Rhabditidae > Auanema > Auanema sp. JU1783. The sequence continues at coordinate 134,564 of CALQYR020007493.1, read as the reverse complement.
CTATTATGCATTACAACTACTTTCGTAAGTTAACACACTCGAATTCAGTACACGTATGGAGTGAGTGAGAGAGAGAGAGAGAGTCATCACTGCATATTCGTCTTATAAGTCTCGCTAAAAAATAAGGAAGAAATTCAAAAAATACGAAAGTCTATTGCTGCTAAAGAGAAGTCTGCACTATCACAGCAGCAGGGTGTGTGTATGTGCCCTTTGAAGAAGAGAAATTAGGTGAAAAAAACATCTAAATTCATGAAGCGACAGTAAACGGATTCGTCATGTAGCTGACGACAAATTTCATTTTTATTATGAAAATAAAAAGTGTAAGAGAGATGACCAGAACGACCAACTAGCTCGGTTGTGTCCATTGCAATCCGAGTGGAAAGCGAAGAATGCTGAAGAACAGCAAAGAAGTCATGAAGTATGAAGTAACTTATAGAGACACTTCAATAATTTTGAAATTAATGAAAGACATTGGATATGTGAAGATGGCAATGCAACTATCATTTTGCCAATTTAATAAAAATAAATTCTTTTTAGAGATTCCAAACTCTTTGAACGTGGAAATGCAATAAGCCACATTAGTTGGAAAGGATTAACATCAGAACTTAACTGAATATCCCTTCAGAACCAATTTCCAATTCTATTATTTCATCAAAAAATTTTAAGAAGAATGAACTTTCTGTACAAAGCTTGATCTTTGGAACGTATAGTTACTCTCTTTACTTTCATAAGCTAACTTAGAGCGGGTGTCGAAATCTTGAAAAACAATTTTACTTTTTCATTTCATCAATGCCACCCTCACTCCTCCCTCGTGTAAATGCTTTTCTTCGCAAAAAAAAAGAATTCTTTCTCCCGAACAGCTTTTTGAAAAAAAAATTCTCAACAGGCAGGCAAAAGTAAGCAAAGAAAGTTTCGGAGCAATAAAAATGAAATAATCTAGGAAGGGAGTGCTCCTAAACCACTGGCAGTCATTTCTGGGAAGGCTTAAAAGCAGAGAAAGTAGAAAAGCTGTCATCCTTATGAAATCACTAAGAGCAACATAGAAACAAGTAATAGAATGATCTTTGACAACATCATTCCATGCGCTCGTGTCCCTCATTGGGAGCTATCTACTCCAAAATTCTAATTTGTTTTGCTCAAATAACGACAACTTTTTAAGATTTTGTGTATGTAGAAGAGCTGCAGTTTTAGATAAAAACACATCCTAAATAGTCTGAATACATGCAGACTTGAAAAATCTAATGATGGAAACGCTTGCGAGTCCAGAAATTAAAAGGCTTCAATGGATGTAAGAAAAAAAAAGACTCATATGCTCAAAATGGAAGCTTCCGAGATAAAATAAAAGCATTAATGATCTACATGCAAGATATGCATACTCTCCACTTTAATTAGATGGATTATTCAGCGCAAAAGATTTGCAACTATCAAATATCTCACGGAAGACCAAGGATAAATGTAAAGCCTTAATAAGCAGCAAGAAAGCGAATTATAAAAGATAGAATGCTCAAGTGAGCAAGAGAATTTGAGTATTTCAAAGGAAATAACATCTTTGCTTTCCCGCATTCTTTTACCAGATCTCTCGGTAATTGTGGAAAGGAATCAAAGAAAAATTCTGAGGCCGAATCGTCTTAGAAGCGACTTTTCGTTATCCACTATAACTCATCACAAATTGACGAACAAAAGAGTCCAACAAAACCCTGCTTACACAGGGAGAATTAAAGCTCAAGAAGTCCAGAAGAAAAGTAAAAATATGAAAAGAAGAGGACGCACCTTGAGCTTTATTGAATTAAGTCAGCAGGCTGGGCATTCACTGGTAGATAACCTGAAATATCTTCTATCAATCAGCTGAAGACGAAAACCAACTGACTCAAGTCAAAACTCAAAATTTCTACTACATGATTTGACGCCATTAAACAATTGGCATTTTTATGTTTCGACGAAGGCTGAATTCCAATCAGCTAAACTTTCTCCAATGGTACTACTTTCTTCTGAAATATTTTTTATTAGAAAATAATATGTAACTGCTGGTATCATTCCCATGTACTCTTACATCACCATTATCTCAGAAAACACATTCTTTCCCCTCCTAGCCCATTGAAACAAATTCCGCTCAATCGTTTTAGCATTTCAAGAATGAAAACAACTCTTCCATTTCAAAAATATTTTAAAGCTTTGTTTTCTTCTTCAACATTCAACTGATATATATATAACAACCTCTTCTATTTTGACATATGAATAGCGTCAATAACTATTCTATAATCTAATGTAATTTTCATTAGTTTATTACCTTTTATCGCTCGAACGTATTGTAGTCTCTCATTCCCAAAAACGTTACAATTGTCCTTCATGAATGCACGAGAATTCATGATTACCATAACGATGAGATTTAACAATTAGGAAGGTCGTCATGTCCCGAACACATTCACACATCAATCGCATCACAATTCACCGTTCAAAATTCAACAAAAAACTTTGAATCTCCCTGGGATACGATCAATATTTGCTCTCTGTCACTTGAAAAACGGACAACATTATCTCATTACTGATGCAAAAACTTCTACAGGTCGTCTCATTGCGCAACTGACCACAATTGGCATTGTTATGAACCACAGGAGATAGCGGCATAAAGAGACCGCTTAACGAAAACTCTCATATTGTGTCATTGGCCATTCATTGAATTTAAACACAATTATTTCGACTATTTGACAATATGCTGCGAACCTCAAGAACTTTTTGTGCACATTGACGATCAACCCTCCGCCCTCCCACCAGCCCCCTGCAGCCAAACCTCAGCAAATTAGGTAGAAATGTTTTCATAGCAAAACCTATTAAATCATTATATCACCCCTGTCACCCGAAAACATATGATTAATAAAAGATGATAAGTCATACGGATAATCTTAATCATCGGAGGAAACAGAAGAAACGGACAAATCGTCCACAGCGTCGCTCAAAATTATTGTTGTGTTCTCGTCCTCAAGGTCTTGTCATCATCATTATGTGGCCCGTCTCAGAATGAATCATTTGTCATCAAAAACAAATGTGATTTGATGGATACTGTTCTAAATTCCGATCAACATACATTTTCCCTAATTTTATTACTAGCGCGATTATTTTATTGCAAATCCTCTCGTCACACTCACACACACACAAATTACACAAAAAATAAAAAGAAATACCTGGACAATGGATGTTGATAGCAGACAGCAGCAGAGTACGACCGATCATCACGCTTGCAGAAATTCAAATGAAGCGTCTCAGTTTTCAAATAATCAACTGGCGCGCAATACTGCCACAGGGTAATTTGCATAATCAGGCAGCCGTGTAGAGTATTCGAACGGCAAGTGAACCGCAAACCATAGAAAGTCAAAACAAGAAAGAAAACATAATAAATATATATTTATGAGTAGTACTCGCACAATTCGACATGATATATAAGTATCTGAGAGCTTTTCAAAATCTCGAAAGTAAACAAATACTCGGAGAGAGTTCAAAAAGACAATCTGCAAACGTAACCAATGTGAAAACAAAATTGAGAAATAATATCACAGTACTTTTGACAGGGCTCAATGGAATAAAATTGTAACCAAAGACAGTCAAATACAAAAGGAACGAAGACGTTAGATGTCTTCAAAAACAGAAGGTGGAATTACAAGAGCTTCTGAAGCTTCAACATATAGATTTCGGTTCAAATCACCTATTTAAATACAATATTTACAAGGCACTGTATGAGTGAAATTGGGAAGAGCCCTGTGAGGAAAATTCTAACAAAGTAGGGTAAGAAGAAAGAACAAAACCGAAGACCAGTAATGAGAAACAGGAAGTTAGTAAAAAAAAACAAAAAGCATGCAAATTGATAAGAACTCATGAGTGCTTTTGAGAAAATAGAGGAGAACTCTGAATTTGATAAAAGGACAGAAAATGAAATCTATTATATGTCTAAGGACAAACTTCTCTTTAAATCTACAGTTTTTCAAATTTTAAATGACAAGAGGGATACACATGAAATCATCGGATTGATATACCTGCTTTAAACGGACTGGTTGTTCCTAACTATACACTTGAGGAGATTCAAACAAAGAATCCTTCTTCTTTACGAGGTAATGTTCTAGCACGATGTGGCATTGTTGCTTGTTGAACATCCGGCCTGGAAAGTCCACGGGCCAACTGCAACTGATGGAGAGCGTCACGTATTCTTTGGAATTCTTCAGTTATTAAACCTGAAACCAGATATTGTTTATCACGTAGCTTCACTTTCACTTACCCATGGCTAAGAGATCTAAGTGTCCACGTCGGGAGAGATCACTAACAGTGAAAACACCTCCCTTGTTCAACTTATCCGAAGTATGACCCATTCCGAGTGAACGGAGGAAGTCATCCAACTGAGGATAAGTTGGTGGTGATCCTGATGGTGGAGGAGGGCATTGAGAAGAAATTCCAGGAGGTCTAACAGCACCATAAGCATTCTCAAGGCTGAAACAATGAAGTAAGAACAGGATTTCCGAAGAAAAACACTTACTGATTAGTAGAATAAGCATACTTTGACACTAAGCTGGAGTCAGTGTAAATATACTCAGGATTACGAGAATATTTTTCCAAAATAGCCAAAAGCTGGGCGAACGATGGGCGATCATGTCTTTCCAACTTCCAACACCACAACATGATTCTATGAAGTGAGGCTGGGCAATCCATAGGAGCAGGAAGACGATAACCGGCCATTATTTCACTGATAACTTTTTGGTTGGTCCAATCCCAATACGGTCTTTCGCCGAAAGAGCATACTTCCCACGTCAAAACACCAAAGCTCCATACATCAGAAGCCGCGGTGAATTTTCGATGAGTTATGGCTTCAGGGGCTGTCCAACGAACTGGGATTTTTCCACCATTAGTGGTATATTCTCCTGCAGCTGTATCGTCAACTCCACGAGAAAGTCCAAAATCAGCTATTTTGCAATTGAATGCACTATCCACAAGAACATTTCTCGCAGCCAAGTCCTAGAAAGAAGAAGATGAGTGAACCATATGACAGGATAAACATACTCTATGAACATATCCTTTATCGGTTAAATATTTCATTCCAGAAGCTATGCCGCGGAGCATATTAACAACATGAGGCCATCCTATTTCGAATCCTTGGGCGTCTTTGCCTCGAAGGAAGTTGTCTAAAGATCCGTTTTCCATGTATTCGGTTACTGAAAAAGTTGATTTGATAAGCTATTCAGTCTTGAGGACATACCGATCATTGCAGGTTCTGCGCGAGTTACTACTCCAATTAAACGGACAACATTAGGGTGACAGAATTGGCCCATGATTGAAGCTTCCAAGAGGAAATCAGCTTTGGCTTTAGCACTACTACCAGGCTTAAGAGTTTTGATAGCTACGGTTTCAGTCTGAAAAATGGCTTTCATGAAGCTTTACACATGTCGATAAACTCACTCCTTCGACATTTTGATCACCAAGGATGTTCCTTTTAAGGCCTCCCATACAAACATCTCCAAATTCTCCACCACCGATCACATGAGTGATGAAAACTGCAGCGGGATCGATGTCATATGTGAATTCAGTGAGAGCTTGATTGGGGTCTTCATAGGCAGTGGGGTCCACATATGGTTTGAACTTGCTCGCACTATTTCCATAATATGGAGGAGGTTGTGAGACTGATGTTCCATAAGATGGAATGAGAGGAGCATTAACTGAAAAATATCAATGAGGGATGAAAAACTAAAGTCTAATATAGGAAAATGATATAATCATGCAGCAAAAAGCACTTACTCTTGGCGGAACGGAAAATGTCATTGAACTGACGATGGCCAGAGCTGTAGTCTGGTGTCATCGTATCTGAAAAAGCACAGATCACAACACTGTCACGAAAAGCAAGAAGCTAAGCAGGAAATTAGAGGGATACTCCGAATAACTTCGATGCTTTCTGGAAAATACTCACCTTGTTTGTAAGTGTCCAATACATCCAAATCGCTCATTTGCTTTCTATTACGAGTATTTCTACGACAAATCAGAAGCATGAATGCTAGAAGAATCATGAGAAGCAATGTGCTCAATCCAAGTACCCATGGTGGGATAGCTTGGAGAGCTGTTGTTTCAGGTTGCAAGATTCCTGTCGAGCTACCAACTGGATCACGAGTAGCATAATCATACTGAAGTGGTTCACTCCATTGACCCCATCCACCTTGATCAGCTCGAACCTAAATTGATAGTTTGAGCCATGTATATGATTACAGATACTCACCTTGAAGGTATAATGACCAGGACGAAGATTGCTTACAGTAAGTGAAGGAGAATCAGAAGAAAGAATTTTCTTTCCAGTGGGTGAAGTTATTTCAATTTCATACTGTCTAACAGTGCCTTCTGACTCAGGAGGGTGCCAACTGATTACTACGCCTCCGCTCAACTCTGCATCAACTCTGACAGAAGTGACTGGCATTCTTGTTGATCTTGGAGTTGAGAATGAAACAGTAGCTTGTGATCGGGCTCTGTTGTTCTTAGCCACAGATGAAACTTTGTTCTTGGCGATTACATGGAATGTGTAACTGGACTCAGGCTCCAGATTTCTCACAACAACAAATCGTGAGTTGATATGAGTCATGGAGGGATATACACTGATTCCAGTGCAAGCACCACGGTGACATTCGACTTCATACCAAATTTCCTAGAAAACAGATGATTCAAGAGAGAAAACAAGAAAAGTATCATACTGAACGGAATCCGAGATTATGAGGTTCGTCCCACAACAACTCAACGGAAGTATCGTTTTTCACTTTTGCAATGACAGCAATAGGCTCACTTGGTGGCTCTGTAATACGGAAGAATCAGATGAGGAAAAAAAAGCTTCAAAACTTACGGGAACAAGCTGCAGAGACAGGTTCTTCTGGAGCACGATGATAACCATCGTAGCAAGTACATTTCGTGCCTCCAGCATGCATTTGTGAAGAATTGGCAGGACAACGTTCGCATCTCTTATCTCCCTTGTCAGATTTGAAGGTGTCAGATGGACAGGCTGAAAATATTATATTATAAAACATTTCCTGGATATTATGAGATATCTGAACATTAACGGAGGTCATAACTCATTATTCGAATGAGACAACCTTCCTTTTATGGCGAACACGTTTTCATTCTCAGGTCGTGATAGTTGCCGGTAATCAAATATTTATTACGCGAACATTAATTCGAACCTCTCTTTATTACCCCAAAGTAAGAAACAATGTAGACAGATGTTCTTATTTAAACATTGTTTTATAGATCCACGTCGTGCGTATCCATTAAGAGAATTAGAAAAAAAGCTTTGTGTACAATACTCTCTTAGCGTACAGAACAAACCCCCCTTTCTCTGATTACTTTATAAAACAACATATAAAGAAGATGACCGAAGCTGAAAAGAATGGCCGTTCAGTGACCTCTTACCCTTCCTTCTCATCACCCTCTAAATAAACATATCAGCTACAGCGTCTAGGGTGCGGCAAAGTGTCGGCTCATCTGCCGCTAAGCCGTTCAAGCGGGCAACTAGGTGCTAAAAGAAACACAATCCCACATGAAACATATGCCGCTTCGGTGGTGGTCCGGACGCTTGGCTCGGATCTCTTACAATAGTACTCAGCTGGTTCATCTCACGAATTCGGTATCTCATGCTGGCAGTGAACAGCTGATTCATAGTCTCGAAGCCGAACTTCCCACGGAAGGATATGGGAACGGATCTCAATATAGACTCAAGACACATCCATTACGCATCCTTTCCCTTTTTGTTGGAGCAGTCGATTGCAATGAGCTCATTCATATTCTCGAATTCTCAATAGATTTGTCCCCTGACCTTGTTGCATTGTTATACTTCTTAAGGATATAACGGCTTACAATGTTATAGAAACATTCCCTTATTGGAATAGCCCTTGTCAATTTACATCTAGCAAGCAAGCAAGCAAAAAATCGCAAAAGGCCATAAACCTTGTAACCCCATACCGCATATCAAACACACCTGGATCGGCAAGCCTTTGAAATAAACAGGCTTATAAATTCATTATTGTAATGAGCGAGTGATAATGCCCATAAAGAACTTGTGACCAACATGAGAAAAAGATCCCATTTATGGTGTTGACGGTATATGGTGCCCTTTTACTCCATAAGTCGCCAATTTACAGGCCGACGAAACAATTACATTAACAAGATTAGACTGCGCCCTAGTTGGTTAGTTGTCAAAGCAGCAAACAATATGATCACGAACATGTGCTTGTCTCATACATTCATCTAGAAACCCTTCGCTAATCAGTTTAGTCCAATCGTAAGCTTCTGAGTAAGAAAGAACAATAAACTAAGAAAAAGAATGTAATGAACCCTCTCATCTTCGCCAGCCCGATGGTGTAGATATAACAGCTAAGCAAGTGGTGGTATGCCAGGCGCAAAGCATGTTCACCACCTGTTGTCACCATCATCTCTTTTTCTTTTAATTACCTTATAACATAGACATACTGTCATAAGGACCCGACTTGGTTTTTATTTGAAGACAGGCAGGAAGCCTTGAAGTGGAAACCAGGACTATCCGAACAAGGTATCAAAGGCATCCGCCTATCATAAACGCCCGTTCAATTTCATTCGCGTGGATTAACAGGATAGCAAAAATATAGACAGCATTTCCGACCCTGGTAAACGGCCAATGAACAGGAGTTTGGCCTCTATCTTTTGACTTTACAGTCTGATATACTCTGAGAAAGAAAATCGAGAAAGTTTATCGATGGAAAAGTAATTACGCAATGTGATCTCATTTGTCTCTTGTCTAGAAACAAAGGAACCGCAAGATATGTATCAAGACTTGGCAAACGGCGGAAGACTTATCAGAGAACAATCAGGCCTGCTGTTCATAATAGTGGAAGATCAGTCAATATCTCGCAAACACTCTACAAGCAGTTACCAGACGAATTTCCGAAAATATTGACTGATTATAATCAGGTTCTCGCAGATAATTTAATTCTGGCGATGTGTTATCCTCAAACAGAAACCTAATGTTTCTATTGAGTTTCAGGCTAACGAGATTAGACTTGAATCTCAATTATGGGATGATTGAGGTCGTTTCGCACCTGCTCTTCCATAACCCCTTTAAGATGTCACACGTTTCACTGAACCTCTCTCAGCGACTCAAAAAAGAGAAAAATATCCAAAATTCAAAAAATAGCACTCTCAAACACGCGTGTCGCTCTCTTATGAAGAAACAAAAGCTGACACTCAAGTCTAATTGACCGCCGCCATCTCATTATGTTTTCCCAAGAGAAAGTCTTCTAGAAATATAGAAGAGGTTCATAGTGGTCATCTTATGACTACAACCATAATTAGAGCTGCTTTATGATGCTCCCCGTATGTTACGAGATGGTTGTACGGTTGATGTCCTTTATGGTAGCCGCAGTGAGTAGTCATTTTGACCTTTCGACTCTATTACTCAGTGGACTCAACTGGTAATTTACAGCTCATCATTATCACATTTCATCCATTTCAGATAAAGAAAAAATCATTCACATTCAAAACATAGAACTACACCCCATATAATTAGTAATTTGAGAATTCGGGTAGAAGAATGCTAATTGAAAAACCGTACCTTTACATATATCTTCGCCGTCATTGTTTTGCCCAGCGGTGTATCCTGGATCACATTCACAATTTCCGATAATATGTTGTCCCCACTCTCCACTAGATTTGCAAAATGCAACAGGAGCCACTGGAGGTTAAAACAATTAAATAATTCTATGAAATGGGAACTTACTGTTAACGGCGGATGAGTTAGGAACGCAAGTTCCATGAACCATAACATTGTCACCGGCTTCAGCAGTGTTTGCAATAGTAGATTCGAAGATTGTGAAGTTGTGATAAGCACGCTCACATTGAGTATAGAAAACCTGAAAAGAAAATAATGAGTCCCTCGGTTACTAATCTTGTCTTCTCAAGCTCTTTGAATAATAAAATCCAAGCAGTGCATAGTATCTTCAGGACTGCACCTTTATTCAGACGTGAAATTTGCATTCATTTAGTTAGAGTACAATGAGAGATGCCCCCGGAATACCTAACGAGGAGAAACTTAAAATAGACAAGTCTCGAATAGTACATTTCGTATGAAGGGCCCTCAAGCCAATGCACATTAATAAAAGGTGAGTCAGGCTACTTCTTTCAAAATAATCATCATTGTCCATAGGTATTCATCTACTAATCCTGTTGCTCAGCCGTGACAACAGGTACTCAGCAAACATGCTGGAAACCCCTTGGATAATGCCAATTCGAGGTCAAGTCATGGCAGGCCTTATAAAATCTCCTACTTTCTTCCCGACCCAAATGTCTAGCAAATGTCATACAACGCAACAATTAGAATCATGTACTTGTCAATCTTAGAAGTTATAAGGTGATGTATACAATGATGTATTTTGCTGACCGGAAATAACTAATAATTTAGCTAATAATAACAACCGGTCTGTGCGTCTAACATTGAACATGCTTTGCAATTCTTTCATTAGTTATAGATACCCTCTACTGAGTTCTTTTATCTATATATCCATAATAAAGAAATTATCTATAACGGTAACGTCCATGATCACCTGTTCACCTTGCGCAACTATTTGACTTGATGAGGCAATATTATGAAAACAGTCAAATAGTAAAAAAGTGACTGACACCATTCGCAGAAGTTAGCACATATTGAAAGATGTGCCAGACAGACCTGACCTCTTAGGAGAGCTCAAGACAAACATCCGGGAGATCTGAGCTTTCTCTCACTAGGAGGTGTTAAATGACCTTATAAATGGAAACCAGGGCACTCGATGGCTCGATCAATATGAATGGAACAAACATATCCGATCAAACTAAAACATCTGGCCAGAACTAGGAAAAGCAATTGAGCTAAATGTTTCGAAATTAATTGAACTACTTTGCTGCGCTTTGTCAACTAAGCTTTTTCATTCTTAGCGAAATTAATGAAGATTCTCTCACATGCGAAATGAAACCCTGTCATACAACACGTTAGTTTTATTGCAATCCTAACATGTGTAGTTGATCTGAGCTAGGAAAGCATTAGCTATTAATTGAAGTAACTCTGACATACAAGCTGAGAAGATCAAAAACATGACATTTGGTGAACTGCTTAGCCATGTCATCATCCATCATCTAGGTCCCTTAGTTTGCGTACTAATTGATATTCATACACGCGTAAAATGACAGTATATGGACCAGATTATGAGATGGCGCATGAGATATGTTCTGGTTATTGTTTAATTTCACTTGTCTGATTAAGACACCTAATCCCCTAATAACTCCGTAGACCGGAAATAATTGTATAGATGCAAATCCTCACCTTCGTTACTAAAACTGATGCACAAGCACCATTGTCATCGAAAGCTAGTTGAATGTGTTCGGTATCAGGTTTTAAGCTGACCATAAACGTGACTTGATCATACCGTTGTTGGGACATCGTTAACACATGCCGTTTCGCCCTGAATCGAAACTTCATTATTGATCACACTTTTGATATTACCATTGTCTAGCAAATTCGGGCTGGCTAACATTATAATCTTGAGCTCTATTTTTGAAACGTCGATATTGCTCTCTGTTGAACTCGCGAACATGCACGTTTACTGTTTCTTTACAAGGTAAAGCGGGACCTCCGCTTCCACAACTTCGAATGGTATATAAGAGGTCAACAAAAACGCTGAAAAAAGCAATAGGATTAAAAAGAAATTCAAAAAACAAACATACCCCTTAGCCTTTCTGACAGAAAATGGAGGAACAAAAACCCAATGACTATGATTACTAAGCGAATCTAAGCTACATGAACCATATATCCTGACTGAGCTTTTTTCATCGATTCCTGCCCATGTTTCTTCCATCCACTAAAAATATACTCAAAATAATGTCCTTCTAATTCATGTGAACAAATACAGTCAGATTTTTAGGTAGATTTCTCATGCCCACCTACTTAATAGGTCTTTATCTTATATTCCATCACGACTTATAACCAATCCAACAAACCATTTCTGTTCATACCAATGCCAATCAGGGGCATGATCAATTAACGACCCGTTCCATTAAGCATTGTGGGAAATATGTTTTAGTGTTCCTCTCAAACTAATATTCATGAATTTGGGAAATCTCTGGTGGAACTTATGGATATTTGAAATCGGAACAAGCACTACTGAACGACTTGCTATCACGCGAAGAGGATTCCAAGCCCATTCCATATTACAATAATCTTCAGAAAACTATGGAACATTCCCTTTTTCAAAATCAGAACAAAGAAGTAGCTCTTCTATTTTCAAATCTTTCCCGTTTTCCGAAAACTTTTCTGGCACTAAAGAAGAAAGCAAAGCCTCGACCAACGAGACACTGTTGTGGACCAGTCAGCTTAAGGAACTAAGACAATAGACCATGAGGATGGGCACAGTATACACAAAAGTGGACTGTGCAAATTTATTGGGAGAATGGGAAAGACCTACAGATTAGTTCCTTGAGCCTAATTAAAACAAACTTATAAATCACAGCTGATCTATGCATGTGAACGCTTGTCCTTCCAGGCCTAGAGGCATAAAACTCCTTTTCAAGGCTATTCTGGTAATTTATTCCCCAAAAACTAACAAATGAAGTGAGAAATGTTAACGGAATCAATAGACCATGAAATAATCAACTTGAAAGACAAGGTTATAGACTATTGAAACGTTCAGGTCGTTAAGACTTATAAAGTTCTAAACCCCTGTTCAAACAGTAGAAGTATTAAAATGCAAAGTCGTTTAAATCACGAACTCAATGCCAGTTTCTGACAAGCCAGCATCAAAAAACACAGATGCTAACAAGCGAAGGCGCCAATAGCAATGGAAACAACACACGTGCCAGATTTACTATTCCTTTTATAGTCAGGTTTATGGCAACTGTTCTCTTACTCATAAATGATATGCAACAGCAGGCAACAGGAGAACTAAAGGATGAAGGTCTTTGTATTCAGAACAACACCCTGTAATTTCAGTTTGCCAGAACAATTTGACCCATCACGGGGAGTCGCACTTCAGCATCTCTAATATGGCAGCAAGAACTCAAATCATAACCATCATCTCACACACTTGCACTCAAAAGGCTAACGGCATCAATGAATTGTATGCTGTTCATTAACGATGGTCACTAGATATATAGGTTGGGAGATTGAGCTCATCCGCAGACCAATTCGGACATAATTGGATTACTCTGACTCTTGAATACGTAATCGATAGAAGACAGAATCGCTCATCTCCCATAAAACCAACTAACATCTTACGGCGATCAGAAGGTATTCCGTCTCTTTCTCGAATATTCAATTTTATTCGGGGTAGTGGACAGAAGATTTCACATTCCGTAAGATATAGCCGAAAAGAACATAATCATTGCAATTTGGATGTAGAATTCTCGAGGGAACAACTCTTTCACTCTCTCGACACAGAATATGTGGGGAGACTACAAACTCAAAATAAGAAAACCAGCTTACCCCGCTTCTTTCTGATTCCGATGTACTGGGAGGCCATGTTATCCAATTTAAATCTTTTTCTTCTGTTGAAGAGTCAAATAGCATTACTGAAATTAATAAAGAAATTAAGCTGTCCTGACTACACTGATAGTTTGTTTCTGTGTTTATGGGGTTGTGAAAACAATTGTTTTATCCACTTCACACTTGTGGTCTAAGACCAGCATGATGCCAAACAGCCAAATACCCTGCCGGCACTTGACATGAGACCTTTGCCGGAATAGTTAGTGTATAATCGTTGAGTTCTAATATACTTAAGAAATCTCTGCAGAATTTTACCACATACCGCCTTATATAGAGAACAATGAATAGAAAAAGTGGCTGCGTCTTCTTATCTACGCCCAAACACACTCAATTCTCGACTGCATCCACTCAAAAATGTGTGAAATGGAATGCAGAACTTGACAAAGCACTGAATAGATCGGATATCTCGTTTAGCTGTCCGCAAACATCACAAAAATTCAATACTTAATGGTACAGTTACATAGATATGAACTATTGTAAGTTTACTTAAATATATCTCTTTGCTCACTCTATATGGTAACCCAATCCATGGAGAGGTGCGACAAGGCTTCTCTTCGCTGTTTATATAAAAAGAAGAGAATAAGAAAATGAGGGCAGCTCATCACATCTTCTTCATATCATCCCATCGCCAATGTGGCTTCTCGTAAGTGAACGAAACGTTTAGACGCGATTGACCCATGATGGAGTGACTTTGAGTGACCCTCTCTTGATTTGAGAGCATCCATGTGTTCTAATACATGAAACTGGCCACATACACATTAAACTGAAGACTCGTCTACTGAATCCTTGTCCTTTGTCATGATAAAAGGCTAACGAATGTGTGAAAAAGGAAGATGGGGTGTTGAACCACATTTTCATCTTTAAATTGGAACTTAGTAGAGGAAATGGCGTTTCAATCTATGTGTGAACATGCGAAGAGATCGGTATGCCTTGTCCGATCGGGTGATTAGGGAAATTTTTGGAAGGTTTACAGAAATTGAAGTGACAGCTATGAAACTCCTAAACAATCGTCCTATCATCTTATTGCAAGTTCTAATTAATCTTCCAATTTCCCAAAACTTCATCGAAAGCTGGATAGATCTTATAGGAAAAGTTGAAAAGAAATAGGATAACTATATATATAAAAAGTTCAACTTTAAGGAAAGGTCAGAAAGAAGCAGCAAATTATGTTATTCTCAAGGGCATAGTTACACCTCATACATATGCAAGCTCTAGTGCCCAATCTATCATTCGCAACAGACTGCTATATGTGACGTTTTCATGAAATGTCAACGAAATATCAGCGGACAGGCTCTCGATTGTATAACCGATTGACTGTTGGCAACAATGAAATCTCTTAGTTCAATCCTCAATTCTCAACAATTTAAAATCGCAAAACTGACAGGATCGGCTAGGATTGGAATTGATGTTCGCCAGATCGAGCACCCGTAGTGCCAGCTCTATCAATCGTCATTTACACCTTTCTTCCTAGGTGCTAGCAGTTGCGAGCTATCAAATATCTCTTACCCATCATAGAAAGATCACAGCTGACAGTCACACTTTTCATATCAACATAGCTAATGTTTCCCCCACGCATAAATTATCTCGAAATTAGTATTGATTCGTTAAGAATAGTCTCACGCGCAAACTGTGGGCAATAAGGCAGTTATTTGTGAGCCAAACGGTATTGAAAAGAGTGGACAATAGTTAGAATGACACCAATTACTATGCGCATATAGAAGATTGCCAGCAGCAAATAAGAAGAACGAATGGCAACAATACACGACAAACTGACGCGAGAAAGATTTCACTAGCAACTTAGGCTCATAATGACAAGGGTCAAAAAAGTAATGGATACTTGAATGAAAAAGAAAAGGAACATACCTTGTGAGCCGGAAGCTCGGGATAATAATATGAATAGTAGCAATAATACTTCGTACATCTTGCTTTTGATTAGTACAAAGATTTGGTTTTAAAATTTTTCAATTCGTCATGTCCTGATAGAAATATCCGAATAAATAGCAGAATGCAGAGATTCTGAAAAAATAGATGATTCAATGATGCAAGAACATAAAAAGAACACAAGAGAAAGTTGGAGTAAAAGAAAAAGTTCGAGAAAAAAATAACAAAGCATTGAATTAAAATCGTCTTCAAACATTCGCTATAACAGAAAAAGGAAGGGGGGTCGCGACCATACGGACATCTTGGATTAGGAGAACGAGGGAGGGCGGGCCCGTGCACGACATAGCCCCGCCCATCGTAGAGGGTGGACCGGCGGTAAGACGAAAAGGGGTTGGGGTTACATTGAAAAAACTATTAGAAGATATAATAAGTGAGAAGAATCAAGCGGATAAACAACGGAACGCAGCTTAAAACTGAAAAGGTGAAAAGGGGTTGCTAAAAGCAGGCAGTCTTATGAAAAGGTGTGAAAAAGCAGTGAAACCTTAACAAGTTACGCATACACGACAAGGATTTTTTTGTTATAATCGGCAAAAGCTTAAAAAGACATAAGAACAGAAAAAATGATTGAAATTAAATTTCGAAAAAAACGAAATTAATTATGATACTAGTACTAATTAAGACCTCCATTATCGAAATGATTTAAACTACGGTATATCGTGGAGCAGACTTAATTAATCGACCTTTAATTATCCAGTTCGAAATATGAAAGTAAAAACGTTGAAAGGAAACGCATTTGGGTTTCTCAATCCCGAATTCGAAAATAATAAAAAAAACTGAACAAAGAACTGAGAACATATTGAGGAAAAAATCGTGAACAAAAAATCTTGAGTGAGAAATGTTTGTTTCACAGCAAGTGAAGAACAGCTAGAATCATAACTTATGCTTATTATGTTTTTTATTTCAATAAACTATGATGATAACTATCTCTATTACGTATTACTTGACACAAAAGGTCATGATAATGTTGGTAGTGAGGATTACTGGCTTCTTTTATCAGCTGTATTTTATGATCATGAACAACTTGACCATATAATTATGTAAAGTGGTAGATTTAATGGCTCCACGGTATGACAACCTGACTTCATGATCAAGATTATGTTATTTACCGCATTGAAGAGGGCAACGAGTCCATAATTCATTATGATTTTTTATGTCTCATTGGATGTTAGATATTTTTAATACATATTAGGAGAACTAGTTGGCAACAAACAAGGCTTTTGCACGCGACTACCAATTTCTTCATCTGACACGTACTTCACATTCAGATGAGCACAAGTGGAATTGCAAAAGCGAAACATATACAAAACGCTTTTTCGAAATCTGAGATATTGCAATAAAAAGGATGACGCGCAAGAAAATACTAAAATTTAATGTCAAAGTTAACAAGAAGTATATCTTCTTCTCAGAATTAGCAGCACTAGCATAATATAAAACACGAATATTAGCAATAAAAGCGCGGCTGTCATACAAACTAACCAAAGAAAGAGAAAAGAGAGTTTCGAGTAAAAGGAATAACTGATAGACCCGGCCAGTTGTCTAACTCCTGACAATAACTCGTCAAAAACTAAGAAATGCATAGATGATCAGAAGACTCACATAAGGAAAACTGAGCAAAGAAAGATATCAATCTCAAAATAGAGAGGAAATACGCGCAAAGGTTTAGCCTCTTCAAAGAAACAAGAATTCGAAGATCTAATCAAACAATTTTTCATATCCTAAGGTATGGGTGCCAAAAAAAACCAAAGCGCGCTCCTCCATTAGGCCCAATAAGATAACGAAACCAAAAGAGTGTGATTCGCAAGCGGCACATCTGAGGAAAAATGCCTTCCTTTTTTTGAAGAAGACTCCCAATTAGATTATGGACTCACATCAAAAGACGATTCCATAATGTTATTCACATCTGGGCTGTCAAAATGACCGGATGGATAAAGATAATGAATACTGTAAATGATGAAAACAATACAAGCGGGCAAAAATAATGACAATGACAGTTGGCAACTGCCATACAAGGCGACAGATTTTTGAGAATTCAGAAAGTACAATAAGACAAGACTACTAAGGAATGTTCTACTGATGGCTGAGATAACAATAGAAACGCACCTCCACACAAAAATTGAGAGCCATTTTGAACCGACCACTCTCGGCGACGCCACGAATCAAAATGATTAACGCGCCAAAATGTTCAGCTCATTCGAAAATGCGCTGCGTGAAACACGTGGAAATTATTCAAATTAGCAAGAGTGCAAGTCGTTGGATGATTTGCAGAAAATATTTTAGTGGCGAAAAGAAGAATCATGGACAGCTTCTTACCGGCTGTCCACTCAGCTCATCCCTGCTGCTATTCAATATAAACAAAAACTGTTCTTTGTTGACCCAATCACTGTTCTTCTGGCGCTGGTCGTTGAGCAGGTCTCATAACTTTTCTCCTGTATTTCAGATACAGCAGCAGCAACAGAAGAATGAATGAGGAAGCAGCAGGAGGTTTGAGTGCTGGGAAAGCCAAAGAACTTTGAAAGAAATCAAATAACTGCGAATGAAATGTGATTTGAGGATTATCACATAACTGGTTAGAACAAGAAAAGGTAGAGTGAATTGAGAGAACTCTTATTTCTCCCAAGGTAAACTGACAAAACCATGTTGTTTGTGGAAGGGATAAAAACAGGAAGATGTCTTCGAATGTCATACAGCTGACAATACGAAATGTAGTTTGAGCTGGTAAAATTCTCGTAAACCTCTTGAACCAATCTGTCATTCAGAACTTATCTGATATTCTATGTTTTTGAAATTAATAAGAAAAACTTAAATGTGTTTACGATTGGATGATATAGGCTGCAAAATACTTTCAGCCTGATGAATCATTAATTTGAAAGTGGACAGGAGGGTAAAAAAAACGTCTCGAAAGGAAAGTTGAGCAACAGAATGATAATGTTTCGGAGTTTTCTGAGTGATGGAGGTGAGGAATATTATCAGCCTGCGCCTATAGTAATTATTTCTAATGATAATATGGGCTATATAAACCTTAACAGATAAGAGAAGAAAAGCAGGCGGGCACATAAAAGAAGCTCATCTCATGCTATTTGACGATGAGAAAAGGCGGAATGCTAAGGTGATTATTGGCTTAAGGTGGGGGAGAAGCACTTCAGCTAAGGGACTACAAAACCCTTCTTCACACCCGCTTAAGTCACCTCTTTATCACATTCTTTCGTTAGTGTGCCTTGCACATGAAAGGATTAAGCGAAATCATTGAAGGAGACAAGAACGAACTTTGGCAAAAGGAATATTTGGGCGGAAAGGAATTTGTGAAAAGACAGAGAAGGAATGAAAAAAGACAGATTGCGTAGATAGAGGTCGATGATAGGAGCGTCTGGCAAGTTGTTTTCAAAAAATTGCGAAATGAAAATCCGGGAGCAACTTCATAAAACGTTTTGAGATTGAATTCGTGAATGGATTCAGAAAACATGCTTTACTAATGGCCATAAATGGAGTGGAGGTTAGGAGGGTGGGAGGGAGAGAGATAAGGGAACCTCTTGGTCTAATTAGACAAAAAACATTATCGGACAGTAGGATCTCGACTGGAAAAAGTTAGAGAAAAGGTTTCTTATTATTAGTAGGATGGGAAGAAAGGAAATTAAACATCTGGGAAGGTGTGATAATTCGGATGTAAAGGTTACACAACCAGAAGCATAAGTTGGCCGGGAGGTATATAATCAGATCGATTGGGAGGGGGGGAGAAGCGGCGAAATAACTCAAAAAGCATATTTTACAGATTTATGACTTGATTGAAGACAAGTGTGTATGAGGAGATACATCAATTTACAATCAACAGCTGGGATAAGATGCTATGGAATTTCTAAATCGAGTATTGGCGGCTTTTTGTGAAAGCTTTACCCAGCTATATACTGGCAACAGATGACAAATTCGTTGACATCCGGAAGACAGTTTGAACCGCATTGTGAAAAGGCAATCAGGAAGAGAAGTAGAGCTATTACATAGACGTATAGAAGTGAATCGGATACATAAGATTATTCAGATGGCTTACAGAGGACGAAAAAAAAGGTAAATGTTGGTTGGATGTAGAAAATACATTTTATGAGTCATTAGCTTTTACTTGATCGAGGATTCTCAGAGGAGTTATTGGAAGCAATAATTTTATATTGGCGGTATAATCAGATGCTCTTAATGAATTCTCTCTCTTTCTCTTTCTATCTCAGTTGGACTCTCTCTCTTTCTCTCTGCATTTTTCCCTTTTAGCTTTATGGCTCATCTGCCTCATCTGTTGGCACCTGCAACCGTAAAAGGCTCCAAACAACTGTTTAAAAATTAATGAAAAGGAGGAAGACGAACTATGTTAATCCGATTGAAATAACGAAATGTCTAAAGAAAGGTCAAGATTAATAAATGCCATCTGTGGCCGTTACTCACATTGAACAGACAACGGTTTTGAAACTTCGTCACGCTTCGTTTGCTCATGTAGAAGACAAGTCTGCTTGCTTCTTAAAAACTCTAATTTCATGCTAGTTGTCCTCAATGATAGGTGAAAACACATGTTGTCGCCATAAAAGGTCGTTTTAGACTTTTTTGGTGGTAGAATTACTTGTTAAGGAGGCTAATCCTACTACCACTAATTAGCACCTTAGTCCATAGCTTTTACATTCATAGAGGAGAAAGAAGGATTGAGAGGAAAAAGACACAGACCAATGAGGAGAATAAGACGGAGATGATGCAAAGAGATTTCAGAAGGTCATATTAGGGGAAAAAGAGAGGACCAGAGATATAATTTGAGGATAAGAAGCGAAATGAAGTAATATTATCTATTTCCAAAACTCTGACCTTTCCTCCTTGTTTTTTTTTTTAGAAAGTCGAATGGGTGATTAGCCCAGTTGTTAATGTGTGGATGTACATGATTATGAGAGGTTAATGGGCCTACGGGCTCATACGATCTGTCAAATTAGACATTTCTATGGAGCTTTTTTTAGTCTTTTTCAATACTGCAGACTTCGTCATGTAGTTCGTTTCACAGGCCATTGCACTTTAGCCGAACATACTGAAACTAAAGAATATGGACAGAATGGATGGAAGAATGAAGAGGGAAAAGCTCTTTTGGTCCTAGTTCAAGGAGAAAAAAAAAGAAGAAAACTATTCGAGGAGTTCAAAGCTAGACGTGATCGGGAGTAAAACTCAGCGTGAGGTCTGAGGAAGAACAAGCACATTCTGTTTCGACGATCACACACAATACCGAAGAACGAGGTCGTGTGATCATCATGTTGCTGTCGAATGAATAGAAAATGGCCAAAGAAGGAATAAGTTAAAGCAATAGAATACATTAACTTTGAACTGATCCTCCCGAATAACGGTGATGAATCATTAGAGAGAGAGAAGTGAGAAAAAGGAAACACAAACGATATTTGCATAAAAATGTCATCCAAACAAGACGTTTTCAAGGATTTTCACATTTACAAATGAAGGGAGTGGGAAATGATTTTGAAAAAAGAAGACAAGAGATCGTAAAGAAGCTCTCTAGAGGTTATCTCAAGTCTCTTCATGCATAATAAGTGATATGGATAGCTTATGGCTGCCAAAAAAGCTCTAAGCTCTTCTTCGTCAGGTCATCAGCTGGCATACTCTTGAAGGTTTCAAAAATCGAATATAGCTGACCTTCTAAACGAATTGTTTGATTAAAGAACTATATATGGATAGAATTCTGTGACAATTCGGATGCTGAGATGTCAAAATGGCTTGTTGCTCACTCATTACGCGTATTGAAAAGTCTGTTCCATGTGCTGTTTTTCATTCATTATAGTTCAATCTATCTCTCCATCTCCTATCTTCTCTTTCTCTCTCATCATGGCTTTTTCCAAATTTGGTTGTTTTGATGTCCGAAAAGCCAATGACCCTACAACATATGGATCTCATACATATTCCACACCTTACTATTGGCAACATAGGAAATACGGCTAATTATGATTGACAGACATGACCGAATATGACAAAAAGCATGCAGAGTGTTGCGTGTTGTCGGCAAACTTAGGAAAGTTATCGTTCTTATGGGATTAAGATGATGTTTCCGGATAAGATTGGCTAATTATCTTTGATGTTCTAAGGACAAGGTAATACTTCAAGCAAAAATAAAAATGAGAGATGATGATTATTGACTGCATCGATAGATGGATGGACTGCTTCCAGTGTACTCTTGGGACTGAACATTTCATTAGAAGGGAGATCATAGCTCGATAAAACTACAACACAATGAATCCAATGTAATGACAAGTTATAGAGAGGAATTACGTAAAAAAACAAATAATTATGGAATTTGTGCCGGATACTGGGATTGAATGCATCTGTGGTCTTGACCCTCCATAAGGAATTGTCTGTTGCAAAGTTTGGAGGGACTCTTTCTTAACATTACGTAACACCTGTTCACACCTATTTTTCATAATAAGCATGTTAGCAGATGCCCTAATCCCAGACACAAGAAAGGGACTTCATAGAAGGCAGAAGTGTCAAAAAGTACAAAAATGAGCGGTGGGTGAAGCTGTGAAGAGAAATTGTTGGAAATAGGTCAGGTATCTGCTCTTCAAATACGGACAATCAGAAGACAAGTGTTTTCTCTACGTGGTGCTAAACGCACGATGAGCGAGTAAATAGCCTAGTAATCAATTTAAGGCAAATAAGAATGCCAAATAAAGTTTTATTTTAAAATCAGCTTAAAGAGCGTTATGACTATACAAGAACATGAGTGTGAACCTGAGATATATTTCAAGCTCATGTTTATTTAACAAGAGCCACTTGAAGCTATGAAGAACTTCTAATAATAATCACAGAATCCGGATCGTATACTATTCGAATGCAGAATCAAACTTTGAGTTGGGCACACGTGCATTTCTCATTTTCCAACATTAGCACTAATGAGCGGTCGCTTTCGACCATATTCGAAAAAAAACAAGTTCGTTCAATCTGTTCACAATAAATTTTCAACGTTCATCTTATTTCAAATGCCAAATAAATGTTTTTAATATTAAAGGCATTGTCTGTCAACTGAGTGATGGCTCCATATGAGCTGTCCTAGGGTTATTTGTGCCAAAGGCTGGGCTCTGAGGTATCTAAGTAGATGCGACAGGTGACGGTTTCAGTGATTGATTGCGAAATTATTTTGATTTCTTTTGTTATTAGCCAACGAATATAAACAACAGATTCATCAGGCTAATAAGGAAGAAACAGGAAGGCGGCTGACGTCTACATTATCTTAATTTGCTTCTGTATTAGCAGGAGGACAAGAGAAGCCATTATAACAAGGACCGGACACAAAGGTGTCGGAAAGAGGAAGGACAGTCAGCTGTCCGAATAATGCAAAGGAAAAAATATCAAAAATGCTACAAATGTACAGTTAAACGCAGTTTCGAATGGATTGATTGAGGAATTGAGTTCAAAACAAACATAGGTTGAGACATGAAGATATGGCTATCGAACCATCGGCCGCAGAAGAGGTTTGAAAAGGTTGTCAAAAGTCAGAACGAGTATGAGGAAGAACATTGAAAATGTATGAAAAAAATAATATTCGTTAAATGAACGACAGATGTCAGCTGCTGATTTACTTTAAGAATTCTGATTAGTGGAAAGACTGTATAAGGTCAAAGCAACATGTTATTGTTGTATTACAGACCATATAAGGCTAATTCGGACGGCTGACAAGCTTGAAAACGCTTGATTTACAGCTTTAACCATAACGTCGACGTGACTTCTGGCGTGCAGCTGCAGTTATATATGAAAGAACAACAAAAGTGATTTGAGGAGTACATTTTCTCGTTATGGCGTAAATGGGCTTAGAGTTAGGAGGAAGACTAAAAGATGTTTAAGAACAACTTTTTTTCCTTTTTATGACAAGCTTATAAGGCTTAATAAGCAATACTTTAGACAAAAACGGGCACGTCGATAACATGAAGTGATAGTTAAGCTGGATTATCAACTAGTATTCTATGCTGAAGAAATATATTCATCTAGTTTTTGAAGAAAAGCACCTTCTGCCCTCATATGGACATTGTAGATTCAGCTGCTATGTTGAAAATTGTTCAAAACAGTATGAATAGATGTGTATATAGGCAGGCAGCTTCAAAAGGACAAACCATTGGTTACATCTCATTTGCATATAACAACAATTGTCTCAATGTGATGCCAGCTGATGATGTTGAACATCCATATAAGGCAGTTTGAAAAGAAGAACACACACAAATAACAATGCGAAATGACCGATGAGGAATTTGAAATGAGGAAAATATGGGGTGGATTAAAACTTTTTTTGGTTGAGGAATTATTTTTACAAAAGAAGATTGATGCGCACTCAGGTCAGAGTAAAACCTCTTAAAAATCAAAAGTTATAGAATGAGGAGAATTCGATAAACTACAAAAAAGCGAATGGAAACATGCGGTTTCTCTTGGAATCATTAAACACAAAACATCGAAAGGTCAAGATTGAGGAGAGTGAAAACAACCGAACGCAATGACGGAAAGGACAATCTAGCTTGGCATAACTTCCAAAAATGGACACACGCCATCTTAAATGATGTCAAAAACATAAACATAAAAGATTCATTCGGATCTTCTATAGCCTATAGCTGGGATATAAACTAATGGAAAAAGAAAAAAAACAGCTTAAGCATCTGGCTTGATGATGGTGGCGAAAAGCTTCTCGACAATTTTGGGCGTGAAAAGTGGATATGCAGGAAGGCTGAACTAGAAAAAGTGATAACAGACCGTCGCATATGAAAAAATGAAAAACTACGGACAGACGGTGTTCAATGAGACGCTCGAAACAAAAAATGTCCATCAACACACGGACTTATAGAAATCTGCACGTGGCTCACGTGAGTCACGTAGATTTTTATTCATTTTCAAAACTAAGTCTAATGACGCGGTTGCATTCGAAACAAAATGAAGAAATATCTGGCCAAACTAAATTCTTACAATTCAGATCGTCTCGTCGAAACGATAACATAGAAGGGCAAGCTGGCAAATAGAAATGAAAATGAACCAAGTTTCTCGTTTGATCCCAGCAGGTAGTTAAAGAAGTTTTTTTATGCAAACGCTTAATTCCAAGGACAGAGTATTCTTAAAAGTATCCGAAACGATATTGAGCTAAGGTGCAGAAGTGAAAATACGTAATGAACCGGGATGTCTTTGAAGAAAATCAAATGAGCAGATAGTGGTAAAACTTTCCCATCAACTATAGTCGAAAGAATGAGAAAATACCGGAGATTAGAAATAGGTTGGGTTGTGAGGATGAATTGGAAACATAATGTTCGTTGGTCGTGGCTACTATTCGTCATCATTTCATCCTATCAAAGCCTTTTTTTCTCTAATTCTCCTTCCAAGTTGTTCTTTTTTTCTTACAGCCAGTTGTATTGTTATTGGTGACAGAAGAATGAGTTCTAAAAAAGGGCAGACAGTAGTTGGAATGAAAAAAGGTTCAGGATAAGGAAGAACTTGCTGGGAAAACGGATCTATCAATTGCAAACAATGACCTATTGAATGGAGACGAAAAACTCTAGCCATATTGAACAAAAAGTAAATGAGAATGAAGAAGAAGAAGCTTTCGGGACTAAGTAAAGCCATGGAGAAGTGAATGGTTTTGGGTGTGGAACACATCGCAAACGGCACCATTAACGTCTCTTTCAATAGGAAATAGCCATAACATGGAAAGACAAGTCCTCAAAAATTGTTGTTATGGTTTTGAAGACATCATCATCATGACATCTATACATATTAAGAATACAGAGATGCTCTATATGAAGCAACGATAACGTCCTCACAGTAGACGTAAAATGAAAATAAAATAAATTAAATGAAGCTTTTGATGCAATTGTGATGAGACAGACAGCAATGAACAGACGAGCTTAAGCAATATAAATGGCCTCTGTCCACTTCTAATTTAAAATATTTCAGAGAAGACTCTAACATACAAATTACTTTCACTGCTCACATGTAGTACCACCGGATGGGTTACAGCAAAAAAATGGCTGACAGATGATATATGCGAAAACGGTTGAAAAGAGATATGACAAGTATATTGTAAGACTATAAAGTTGATGGACCATTCAAGGACCAGTAATTTTCCCCATAGGACCTCATAGCGTAAAAGGCAATTAAAAGAAATGTGATTCGAATGATAAATTCGATAAGTTAGTACATTAAATAATGAAATATTAGTCTAGGAGAGACTTTATGCTCCAACTAATTGAAAAGTAGCTCGTCCACGGGAAACAGCCTTTTAAGGCTATTGCCCAACGCTCTCCTACTATTTTATAGTATTTCTTTTAATGCTCAATCCGATTGACCAGAGAGAGGTAGTAGAAGAAAAAGCTTTGACAAAGCTTGAAGAGGCGCCTAAGGGGATTCATATAAGTACTGAAAACTATGAATAATTAAGGCTTAAAGGATTCAGTCACTTTTCCACAAAGTTGCGCTGTGTGAGAAAACATGGAATAGGAAGATACTTATCAACTAGGAACCATCAATGAACATCTACTCTACCTGACTTGACCCATATTTTATACGAAAATTGAGAGTCAAACTATAAGAGTGATCTCATATAAAAGCTTTGTTTAAGCGACCATGAATAGCAGTATTGTCTTTTCTATTGAAATATACAGTGAAGTGAAAGTAAATAGTGGTTCCAAATGATCACGAAGAAACATTTTCGACTGCCGGAACTCAAAGAAATTTTCAATAAGGTCACACACACAGTCACTTTTTGACCTAATAAGACAAGATGTCGGAGGAAATCTACTAAACATTCAGCTTACATTTTACAACTCGTTTGAGGTCACCTATTCAAAAAATTTTAATGTCCATAAACATAATTCGATTGTAGTTCTTTCTATCCTACATAGTCAAAGACAGTTATTCATTCAACTCAGATACAACCAATTAAGAGATTAACTTCTTCATCCAAGACCTCCATATATCAATCAAGGTCTTATTGGAAGATAGAATGTTACAATTTTTTCATTCATGCACTAAAAATATGAACAACAAACGGAAAAAGAAATAAAAAATATTAACTGAACAAATCTGAGGAACGTATGATCGAATCTTAGGTACCAGCCCATGAATGCAGTTTGAATTTAGCGCCGGGGCAGAAAATAGCCGTCTTCCAGGATAAACAGTAGCTCAGGGGATCATGAGCTTACAAAGGCAAGGTTGGGAATTATGTTAGCCGATATAGTTTATTTTTTTGTTTCAAAATTAAGATCAAGCAAGACTCT
>CALQYR020007493.1:80140-93006 GCA_943334845.2 Auanema sp. JU1783 | reverse complement strand
GGGTGTTGTTTTCAAGTTTTTTGAAGGGCGTACCATTTCCCCCCCCCCCCCCCCTACTCCCTTTGCAAATTACATTTTTTCCACGTTACTTCGTAATAGCAGGAGAAAAAAAAACAAAAATTTTCTTTGCGAACGAAAATCGCCCTCGTGAGAGGATGGCCTAGGAGAATACCCGATTATTCTCAAGAAGTCAGACACAACATGGCCGTCATTAAGTATGAAACGAGTTTCCGATGTTCTTCATCAAAGTATTTTTCCAATTCGACCGATTTCAATGAAATAATCGAATTGCAAATCTTAAAATTTGCTATCAGCTGTCAGCTGTTCATTTCCTTTTGCGGTTTTAACGGAAAATTCCGTTGGCGCATACTGTTCTCATTTGATGTTTTAAGAATGAATCAAAAGATCATTAAACACACATCTTTATATCACATAAACGATAAGAAATGATAAAATAGACGATTTTTGGGCAAAATTTTCATTAGCGAAACTGAAGTACATGGAAACCCGTGGTTGAAATGATATGGGAGCAGTGCGGGGACAAACAATCATCTCACACCACAGCTCCTATCCACACACACACACACACCATCTACTGAACAAATTGTAATTTATCAAATATTTTCTTTTCAATTCTCAAAAATAATTGGAAACACAGTCTTTTCTACTAACATTCAATAAATACAAAATGGATTTCTCTTTATGGAAGAAGAGGAAATATTCATTTTCAATCAAAATCCTTGTAAGTCCATTACGCACAGAGCGATTATCGACATCGGACCATTGGGGTGATAACACCTGGAAAGAAGAAGCAACGAAATAATCTCTATTTCTCCGAAAAATATAAGCTTCTACTGACCTCTGACCAAATCAGACATGCATTCTCTCCATTCTCATTTTCTAAAGGGCTTCCAGTGAAGTATAAGCTTAATGAATCTGGCAGATCGTATTTGGAAAGCATTGATGACTGAGTATTCTGTAAGCTTCGAATATCTCAACGATAAAGTCATCTCAATGATACCTCCTGATTCAATACATTCTGATATTTGACTGTGGAATAAACGGTTGAGCAATTAGTCAGTATTCTCCAGATTTCACTGTTGTACTAAAAGGGTAATTGAATAGATGGGGAGAAGTCACGTTCACAAGTACTTTCTGAGCATCGAATTCAAGTCTTTGACTTTTAGATTTCACACATCGTTTCCACCTTTCGTGAATTCTCCTTACACGTGGATCAGCTTGATGAGGCTTTAGAAGATAATCTTGATCCTAAACTATCAGTTAAAGGCAATCAATTGAAATCATCTGGTACAAAGGTCAATCAGCTTTTCTCTTTTTTCTGTTTCGTTTGCATGTTTAAAGTTATAACAGGCTTTTTCCATAGAACACAAGATGACATGAGATGAAAGCTTTCTGACTAACCGATGTAAACGGCATACACTAGTAGTAGTAGTACTCACCTTCCATATGAATAAATAGAATATAACAATACAGATTGATAGAAAGAATGAAAAATGAAAATGCTTAAACCACAGTTTCATGTCACTCATGACATTTCGTTTATGAATATCTGTAATGGAAGAAGAATGGTTTTTGGATGTGATAGAGTGGGTTAAGAGATACTTCACATACGCATACATCAACTCATTATCACTCAGAACATGGTCGCATGGTCGTCATGACAATGAAATTCAAAGAGAAAGTGGATATGTTCATAGATAATTAACATAATTCGGCTGTCAAGAAGTTAATTGTTATATATTTCAATCTTAAAATGAATATTCTCTTCGATGAAACCATAACAACAATGACAAGCCGCATGATGTGACATAAACCGATGAATAACATTGCAATATGCGTCTCACCCGAACAAAACCAAATATGAATGTTCACAGAAAAAAACGGAACAGTTTCAGATTCTATCTCTCTCATTCAAGTTAGTAGGAGGAAAGAAAAAGGCAAATTGACTGTGTCCTGACTGTCTATGTATGTATGTCTCTGTGTATTTTACAAGTCAAATCGATTGACCCTATAGAGCAAACAACAAACCACACTACCGGATATTATTTATCATTCTATTTTATTACTTCTTATTTTGTTTTTCTAAACAAAACATCCTTTATATGCTTACTTCATCTCTCTCTCTCTCTTAGTCCTCTCTCTCTCTCTTCTATCTCCCATTTCCGACTTTCACTCATAGGCACAACTACTATATTGCTTTTAATTCAATAAACTCACTTCTTCTGACCAACCGCTTTCGTCTGCAACAAATGCGAAAATGAATTGCCTTATGACGTTTGCCACGTCTCTACGTGGAAATTAGTTTTTCTCGAACATTACGGCGGAGGCTCTGTTATGACTTTCTGGTGCTGAAGTTTATCCAAAAAGAGTAAAATGGAAAATAGGTCTCTTGGCAACAGAAATTAAAGAAGACACTTCAAGAGCAACTTCTAGAGAAACCTTTCCTTACTTTGAGTTGGTACTGATCACCTACGCAAGTATACACCTCTAGAAAACAACAATGAGAGCTATGTTCCTATCATGTTTACTCTTGGCTATATCAGGTGGGTAATACAATAGAGATTTCCATTGCGCGTTCTCACATCCTATAGCTCTTTTTTCATTTTCGAACTCTGCCTCATTGACTAATCTCACGATCAAAACACACAAAAGCAAGGAGATGATTGCAAACTGTTTTCTTCATCATACCATCATTACTTACTGAATGAGAGCTCTTCACTTTTTTTTTCTAAGTTCTACCTCCAACTTTCTTGCGCGACCGTCTTCAATTTCCGACTGCTCAATATTTCGTCGTTTCAGATTGTTATCGAGTCCAGACTAATAATGGTAAGTGAAAGTCTATATCATGATGGTTTGAATTTGAAAATGAAATTGGTATAATTACAAAGTGATATCGTAAGCCTCGATAGCTCAGTTGGGAGAGCGTTAGACTGAAGATCTAAAGGTCACCAGTTCGATCCTGGTTCGGGGCAATCGTTTTGCAACTAGACCACTTTTCAAATTATTTTTATCTTCAGTGTGCTCAGTCAACGTGAGATATCGAAATTACAATAATGGTTTTAAGCAAAGTAAGTTTTTTTTATTTTTCTTTCCGAACTTTTAGTGTGTTGCAGGTTCAGTTAAAGTTGGTGACAAATTCTTATATAACTGTTCTCGTAATTTCCTTCTTAAGACCAGTTGTCGAAGTAGATCAATGAGAGAGCATGATAACTTAAACATTCATTTCAGTGTACCATTGCCCCAGACATGACAATAAGTTAAGTGATGATGAGTTTGTTGATTCCATAGTAGCAAACATATCAAAGTATGTAATGTCAGTGTCATATTGATCAATGTTCCTATTACAGGTTAGTAGAATGGAAAAAAGACAATGCGTACTACATATGCGAGCATTCAAAAGGTGTTGCAACATTGGGTGTTGCAGAGAACTGTACACGTAAGATTCCATTAACATCCAAAACGCTTGAACATCATTTCAGAATTATATGTGAGATGAGAAGATATAATGGAAGACTTCTGCCTGTGTGTGTGTGTGTGTGTGTGTATGGCAAAAACAAAAATAAAATATTCTAATATGTATATATAACTATATGATATAGTTTGATGAAATATATGAAAATAGAAAATTAAAGGAAGCACAGCCGGATTGTAAACCGTCAAAAATGAAAATGATTTGTGTGAATATTGAGATGACGTAATATGACGTATTATTCATATGCTAATTAGCCTTGTTATCAATTGAACAGTGCAAATGTATGTATTTGATGAACAAGACAGAGGGGGTGGAGCTGTTGTATTGATGTTATTGTAGTTTGATCAGATAGATGAGTTACTTTATTAACTAAAATATATATATTTTGTCCGTTTTTTACAATATTTAGTTTGGAACATGCGAGCGACGCATATTTGTTGTTTGAATTTTGTGTTCATTTCAGTCATTTTTCCAGTTCCTAATCATTTCAAATTAGAACTCAGAGAAAGAATATAAGCCAATCACTTTTGCAAACATCATGAAAGATGAATCTGACATACAGGCAAGTTCAATGCCTTGGAATACTCTGACCTTCTTGTAATCTCGCGTCATCTTTTCCCTTTTCCTTTCTTTTTTTTTTTTATATTTTACCTATTTCTCAAACAATGAATTGGTTAGATAAGAAGAAACGTTTAGTTCGTATATTATAATGATATAATCAACAACTTGTCCCCGTATCCTTAATCTCTGCACATACGAAACAGTTACGGTTGATCATCACTTCTTCCCTCTCCTCCCCCTCCCCTTGCCTCTCTATCTTCCTTCCTGAATCCTTATCTCCTATCTATTGCTTGCCTCTCAGTTAGCCTTTTTTTTTTTTTTTCAAAATTTTTATTTCGTCTGATCAATTTGAAAAACCCTTATATTTGTAATTTGACCTTAATGACTTTGAAACCACCAAATATGGCTGTGTATGATCTCTGTCGTTCTCTTTTTTCTTATCACATAGAAGATAAAAGAAATGACAAACTAGAACCTAAATTTATTGGTTTTCAATCATTTTCAACATTTATTTTTATTTTATTTTCATATCTACATATCTCATATTATTCTATTTTTGGTTAAAATGTTAAAGTTCTCAACCCTTTTTCTATTTGAAACTTCATAAAAGCCGGTCAGTTGACGTAGTATCATGATGTGTCTCGACAATGACGTCGTCTGAGACGTTGTCGTCTTCGTCTTCATTGTCGTCGTCGTCGTCGTTGTCTTCTTCGACGTCGTCGTCCTCGTAGACATCAGAATCAAAATGTTCGTGAATAACATGATGACATTCACGTGTATATTAGCAACGTCAACGTCTTCTCTTTCTTTCATTCTCTCTCTCTCTCTCTCTTTCTCTTCTAACCCATACTCTATATGACTGATCTAATAAATCATTGATTCGTAGCAGCAGCAGCAGCATTATCCGTATAAGGATGTACGGTATCTGTGTGTATGTAAGACATCTCATGCATGTCACTCATAAAGTGGATTAAAAGTTTTTGAAATTGAAAATGGAGTAATTAGTCACTTAAGTTTTTCTAGAAATTATCCTCTTATCAGCATAAGTTTGTTATCTTGTGATAATCAATAGTCTTTTGTCTGCAATCAATCGATCAATACATTTTCAGTTTTTGTGATTTTTAAATTGTTCTTCAACACACACACACACACACAGACACAACCACATACACATACACACACACGTACACTCACATACACACAATTTTCATTTGTTTCGTTAAACAGTTAGATGTTGGTCGTTCATTTGGGCCAACATATTACCTTATCAGATGATATATCAAACAACATTCTTCACTAAAAACATCCTTTTTTTTTTTTTGTTCCATAAAAGTTTAAAAAGCAACTTTGGCAACCCGAACAGCATGTCATGAGCTTCTCTTCTTCTGTTGACCATGTGTTTTTCGTACATATCTCGTTACTTTCTCTCTTCTTCTCCATTTTCCAACAACTCTTCCTCCTCCCCCCCGTTTGCACCATCCCTCTCACCCCTCCATCTTCATCATCCATTATCATCATTTCATTCTATTTTTTCTTTCCTTTTTTTTTTTGGTTTTTTTAATCATTTTTTGGTTTCTCATATCTTCTATCGATTGATTCCGAGTAATTTGGAGAGAGGGGGAGAGAGAGAGAGATGTTTAAGAGAGAGGAAGAGAGGGAAAGATCTCTCGTACGCACAGTTTAATCTATTTCCTCGCAACTGAATTGTTTTTAATTTTTTTTTCTGTGCAGTTTAAACTTTAATTTCCAAACGTTTTGTTTACTTTAGTACTTTTCATTCGCGACTTTTACATTTTTATTTATTTAAATTTTCATTTTAACAGAAGCACTTGTTCTCATAAAGTTATGAGGAAGATGTACATGACTGTATGAGAGAGAGTGAAAGACAGTTGGAAGAGAGAAGAAAGACTCTTTGTAGACAGTAGCTACAAGAAGCATTTCCAAGAAATGAAGCAACTCTCATAAATAAAGAGAGATAGAGAGAGAGAGAGAGAGAGATGTTTCAGAGAGAGAGAGAGAGAGATGAAGAAATGAAAAAAAAAGGAGAAGAAAAAGAATTTTTTTGATTTTTCATACGAATTATTAGACTTTGATCAGCGTTATACCTGACCAGAAACTTGAAAATGTTAGAAACAAGTTAAATAAGTCAACGAAAAAAAGGGAAAATGATGGAAGAAGAGGAAGAAAAAAGACATTTATGGCTATCTATATATGGAGTGTATGTCTGTCTAAATGAGAGACAACATATCACATGTTGTTCATTTACTACCCACAATCATTAATATGAAGAAAAGAAATCATCATTCTCATCTTATTTTATGGCCTTTTTCGGTCCTCTTGGCCATTTTTTTCATATTTTCAATGTTTCAGATCCATATGCCTTTATCAGATGAATTATCTATTGCTGACTCAAAGCAAAACCGCAGGAACTCACTCTCATCACAAAGTATCTTATTACTCTTTTTATTCTTTTTTTTTTCCATCCCTGATTTTCCCTCAGTTCAAACTACAAACAGTTGCATCATTCATATTCAGTTACTTCAATCCTTTTAAGGTTCGGAGACATGTAGAGTTTGTGGTGATGGTAATGCCAAGACTCATTATGGAGTTGTGACGTGTTTTGGATGCAAAGGATTCTTCAGACGAACGTATGTTGACAAACTGATTAGCATGACGAATATGGTGCTGTTGCAGATTAAAACGACCATCTGAATACCAATGTCGATATAATGGAAACTGTGTTGTTGATCGTCATGAACGGAATTCTTGTCGGTATTGTCGATATAAGAAATGCATTGAGGTTGGGATGGACCCTAAAGGTATCAACAAGAAGTTGTATATGGAAATTTGATAATGTCTCTCCCTTTTCAGCTGTTCGACCTGATCGTGATGCTACAGGAAGGCATTTTCAAGGAAGACAACGGCGATCAAAAATAAATGCCGAAGAAGAACAGGAAATAGACACGGAATGGATGCGGAAACTGCCTGTTGACATGAGAACAACGTTATTACAACTTATGAATATTGATCTCGTAGTAAGTAGCAAATTTCATTTCATACTTCTTTTGTCCTCCCAATGTCGTTCCTTATTACTATATAAGGTCTATTTTAAAATTAAACATAGACTATAGCTTGTAGGTCGGTGGTACGGACGGAGGAACAGATTCAAAAGTCGTTTATCCACTTCCAATCGATTCAATTCGTCATGCCTTGGAAGATCCAGCCATTTTGGATGGCAAGCGAACTGAGGTTTTTTTCTTTTCTTCTCTTATCACTTTTTTTCAACTTGTCCTTCTTCAGATGAGATATGAAGGTTATCGAGAAATAAATCCAATAGAACTACCTTCAATCGCTCATCGAACTCTCATAGCAGTCATTGACTGGGTTGATCATCTTTTCGATGCTATGGATATACAAGGACTTGAAGACAAGGCAAGTTTTCATATGAACTTCCCTTGAAATAGTTTTCGGTTGAAAAATGAGAAGAATTTGCAATTTCAGTTGACGATGGTTCGTCATGCTTATGCGCCATTAATGGTTTTTAACTTTTCGTCGAATACGGCTAGGAATTGCAAAAAGAATGATCTGATCTATCTGTGTTCTCATGGATACGTTCCTAGGGATTGCTGCCAAAAATGGACAGAGCCATTGTCAGTTTGTAATTCACACATCCTTCATCATTGCAATTCCTTTTTAGTCATTTCGCCAATAACTTGGCTCCTCAAGCTTTAGATGACTTGATCATTCCTTTAAGGAAAATGAATATGAAAGAAGAAGAGGCTGCTTTATTAAAGGCTATTATTATTTTAAACCCAAGTAAAACATGTTGAACATATCCTGCTGATCATCGTATTGATTTCAGATCTCAAATGTCTTTCACTTGAAGCTTCAGAAGCTATCGCCGATATGAGGGATAGAGTTCAAGAAACTTTGTATTATGTTGTACGGGAGACTCATCCCAAAGAAGTTGCTTCTTCCCGTTTTGGAAATTTACTTTTGTTCGTGCCAAACGTTATGGTTTGACACCTCATCTCATCCTTACAGTTTCTTTTTCATTTCAGATGATTGGAAGACATGTGCTTGAAAATCTACAATTTATTGCAAACTTTGAACAGATGCAGGATCAGATGTTGAAAAGCTTGCTGCAACAAGAGGAAAGTGTTCAAGTGCGACCACAAGAGGTAGAATGATCAGAGAAACTATGTTATGAACAGTGTTTAAGCTGGAATACATTCCGGACGCTGTTCGAAGAAATTCCGATCCTCGTATGTCTCATTCTGCCTCATCGTCATCTGTTGAGTCATTAAGCAGTTATCCAAGTAGTAGTAGTAACTCATACCAGGAGCCGGAGAGTGCCATACCTTATAAGTAAATTTATTTTTATTTTATCAATTAACAAATAGTTCTCATTCCAGTTTTTCTTCAAATTCCCTACCAGCTACACCTAATCAACTTGATAACAGTCTGAATTCAGCGTCATCAATGCCTAATTTAGAGCAAATGGCTGATTGTGACCCAGATTACAATGTAACTCTGACTCCTGACATGTTTAGCGGTTTTAAAACAGTTTTCAACCGTAAAAAATCATTATCATACTTTAGATATGCGACAGGCCATGTCGGTTGCTCATAACATGGATACCTCCTGCTTCAAACCCAGTGAGAATCAAATGATTCAGCAGCCCCCTGTCAGCCCATCAGCTGAACGTCCAACCTTTTATATAGAAAGTACAAAACATAAATTCGCTGTCACAACATTTGACGGGTATCTAATTGCAATATGCGATAATTGGAAAGCAACATTGTACTTTCAGCTATCCAAGCGGGAACTACCCTGTAACGTCAATGACAAATGGCATACCAATGGCATCGCTTCATAATGTATCTAATTCTTACAATCAACTTCCTCAACACCATACATCACAAAATCAAGCATCACATCCTCAACAATCTCAATCACCTCAATCATTACAACAGCAGCAACAACATCAGCAGAATGCTTCTCAACAATCACAACAACAACCATTAACTAAAACAAATTCTCTTCCACCAAATTATTATAATTTCGATTCATCACAATATAATTCAATGGATTATGAAGAGAGCTTCTACTGAGTAACTCAGTCACATGTGACAAACAGAACATTTCTGTGGTTAAATCTCTCAAACTCACTCCTTTCGCAAGCATCCACAACCTCGTCTATGAAGCATTCATGATTTAGTTATACTTCAAGTGAATCTCATTCCTTCTTCTTCAAAAGATATCTTGCTCAAAAACTGTTAATAATACATTTATGAAAAAATTCTTTTCTAAATCCATTACGAGTTTTTCCTTTTATTTTCTATTTTTTCTTCTTTCTTTCTTTCATTTTCTCAAACCTTATTCATTATATTAAATTCATTTTTTGTTATATGTTTCTGACTCTTTATGAGTTCAGCTCAAAGCACCTATCGATTAATAAAAAATTAGCATAATGTTGCAATATCCGTGAAAATTGCGTGAAAGACGCATTCATTCATACTGACACTCTGCTACAGAGCGGTTGCATTCTTCATCACTGGTTAATCAAACTAGATCTATTCTTGACAATCCTTCATATGGGGGTATAACATTTGAAATTTAAAAATTGATTAGTAGCAAGTAAAGCTCCTTACAATCTTTAATTCATCATTAGTCTGGTGTCGTGTTCAACGTTATAGTACTTTATATGAAACTAGTCTTCATTACATTACTACTCAACAACTGCAATGTTATTGATTTCAATACTCAAAATGAAAACAGCCTATTAGACGGCAAGAAAACATATAAAAATATGTAAATGTCGTTTAAAATATTAAGTGAGAATGAACAGTAATCGATTTCGATAAGTTAATTAGAAATCCAGCGTGAAAGCACTTCGGCTAATATGGAAAACGCGCTCCAATACGAATCACACTGCTCTGTCGGATTCCCATGTCGTACACGTCACTCAGCGTTATCCCTTCCAAATAGTGTTCTGTCGTATTCTTTGTATAAATTTTTGTAGAAATCTATTCGCATAAATCAGATACTAGGAGCTTAAGCAACTTTCATCTGAATTTACTTATCACATGCTGATTAAACGCTATGTTCAGTTTCAGAAGATGGGAGACGAGAGTGGACCTTCCAAGGCTGATCTACAGACAGCAATGCGCAAATTGAGATCATTGCCCGGAAACAAAGTGAGTCTAGATCTTATGAATCGCGATAAGTAGAATTTTGAATTCTAGCTGTGTTTTGATTGTAATGCTCGAAACCCCACTTGGGCTACCGTCACATATGGTGGGTTGTTTTGCTTCTGGACCCATTGAATACATGCCGTTTCAGGTGTTTTCTTATGCATCGATTGCTCAGCAACTCACAGAAATCTCGGTGTGCATTTAACATTCGTTCGATCAACTAATCTTGATACTAACTGGAATTGGTTACAATTAAGAGCCATGCAAATCGGAGGAAACGCTAATGCTGTGAGGCTTAAAAGCTGGATTGTTTTTCCTAAACCATAATTGCAGACACAATTCTTCAAACAGCATGGCTGCAACAGCACCGATGCTCAAGTGAAATACAAGAGTAGAGCTGCACAACTTTATAAGGTTAGTTTGAATTCATTCACGTGCATTTGTTAATTTTTCTACCGTGCAGGATAAGCTTGCTACTCTTTGTGCTGAAGCTCAACGCCGTTATGGGACACAACTCATGATTGAGACCGCCGTGATGACTGAAGAAACTCAGAAAGAAGTTAGTTTTTTCAAGAGTCTTTCCCTTATTATTTTTTTGTCAGGATGATTTCTTCGATCAAGAATTCGGCTCGATGCCAGTTTCCCAAAGTTCATCATCGTTAAGTAGTGATGCTTTTATTTCTCAAGAGAAACACGACGACTTCGCTGGTAAGTCTAACAGGAAATCGTCTAGCCTTTCTTTTTCTCCAGGTCCGAAAGTTGAACACTTGGATTCTTCCACATCAGCCACCAATCCAGCCCCAGTCTCTGTTATATTGAAAAAGCCAGTTAAGAAAGTCGCTGTATGTTGTCATGTGTTCGCAATCATTAACTGTTTTTCATTCTTAAGCTTGGGGGCAAAAAAGGAGGTTTGGGTGCTCAAAAAATCAAAATCGATTTTGAGGACTTGGAACAAAGAGCCGAAGAACATGAAAAGAACAAGACTATGGTAAATCATGTGACTATCGAGACATTCTCATTTTGCTCGTTTCAGCAAGAAACTGCTGCTGCTGCTATTAATTTGAATTATGAGGAAGATAGAAAAGAACCTGAAGTAGCGAAACTCAGCACTCGCCTAGCCATGCAACAAATCGATGCCCAGAAAAAAGTCATGGAGGTGTGGTTGAACGCTATATATGTTCTCATTTTTCTATTTTAGTCTAAAGTATCTGGTGATCCTCAAAAGGCTGCGGCTGTTGACCGTTTGGGTATGGTCGGCCTAGGAAGGCCCAGAGCTGCACATTCTGTTGCTTCTGGTGTGCGCAAAATCCAGCAAGCCGATTTGTCATCCAGAGCTGCAACTACCCCTTCAAGAGCAGAAGAGGAGTGGGAGTTTGTGGACGATGGGTTAGTTAACTACTTGATGTTCCGTATGTAAGCTTCTTTGTTTCAGATTTAGTAAAACTGAAAGTACAAGCGAGAAAACTTTCGACGATTTTGCTGACTTGAAGTCGTCGAAGCCTGCTAAGCAGGATGATTTCTTCGACAACTGGGAGCAAAGCGCACCACAGTATGTTTCGATTTTATACATTTTCGTTTTATGTCTGTTTTCCTAGAAAATCACGTTATTCTACCCCAAGTAAGGCTCCAGTAGCTGCTGCAGCTAACGATGTAGATGTGCATAAGAAATTCGGAAACGCTAAGGCCATTTCTAGTGATATGTATTTTGGAAGTAATGAAATGGATGTAAGACTATAGTTCTAGATGCTTATAACGTTTTTTTGTAGTATGAAACTAAATCAGCGTTATCCAAGTTTGAAGGACAGAGCGCTATTGGATCTGCTGATTTATGGGGAGGAGGTAGCCAACAACAACAGTCTTCATATTATTCAAGCCAGGTATAACCATTCGTTCGCAACTTCATGAGGAAAGTCAATTAAGGTTCCGGAAATGTCAGAAATTAAAGATTCGTTGAGAGCTGGGGCATCCAAAGTTGCTGAAAAGTTCTCCACATTATCATCTTCATTCTCTTCCTATATGAATGTGAGTTAGTTTTGTTTTGAGAGATCTTCGAACTGAAAATTCTGAATCATCATTACCTTTGTGACCTTTTAGCGTGCTCCAGCTAAGTCTTGAAATAAGTAAGATTATGATGTTGTTCTAGCTTATGTTTCGCTTGTGTTTTGTGTTTTTTCTATTCACCTTTATGTTTTTTTTCCAAACTATCTGTTAGCCTCTGCTTATGTCCAAGGGTTTAGCTCACGGGTTCTCGGAAATGCTTTCCCATCTACCATGGTTGTCTTTTCTAATTTATTATTTTCAGGATCGATACTGAAACCAAATTCTCTTTTCAACTTCAATTAGTATGTGATAATATTATTTATTGACTTTTAGTGTATTTATAACTGGGTTATTCACAATGTCTTTGTATAATTCATCAACAGTCAGCCAACATTATCAGATCAGTGTAGATGCTTCAAAACTAAATTTCTAATATTCTATAGAAGTTGATTCGGTCTTTATTTTTTTTGGGATTGTTGGAATAAACTTTTTTGTTTCATCTTTTCTAACATGATATTCTAAAACCTCCAGAAATTACGGATTGAGATAGAATGCAACCGTTCTGGACGGTATGG
>CALQYR020007493.1:50528-68247 GCA_943334845.2 Auanema sp. JU1783 | reverse complement strand
TGAAACTACAGAATGTATGGATGGCTATATCAAGTTGGAGTCAAACCATCAATCAAAGCTCCGTCAGATGAGTAAGAGATGACCTATAGAAATGAAGAACTAGAAGAGATAGTAAGAATAAACTGTGTCAGTGGTTTTCATAACACCGCGCAATCCTAGAATCCCTTCTACAACATATGAACTGAGAGTAATGACAGAATAGCAAGCATACAAGGGAAGCATACATGTGAAGATCAATCTATCTTAAAGCAACTTATGAATACGAGTAGGAGAGAAAGCCTTGGAGCAAGGTAGAACAAAAATAAAAATACTTATAAGGTATGAACGAAAACAATGAGCAATAAACCATTTGTAAGTTCGCGTACATTCCTTCAATTTGTGAATTCAGTTGCACTTTTAGCATCAGAGCGCTCTTTCATCGCCGTTTCGTCGTTGAATGTGATAACCTACTCGCACATTGCTATTCATTCATCATGTATTCAGAATCCGACAAACAAATGAGCTTTTCGTTACACCATACAATACAAGTTTGAGTGAATTCATCCATACGCTGAAAGCTGCGAGGTCAATATTCTAATGAATCGTTTAAGTAAGTTAACACATTATGCATAGTACAAGTACAGTTCCTAATTCAAACCTAACACTCTCTTTGAACTTCCGTTAACGTTGGCGCTTTACAGTGGCAGAGATGATTTCTGTTGAATTAGCATAATATTCTAATTATGTGCAGAGACGTTTGCAAATGTTTCGAATCATTGTTGCTGATAGACTAGCATAGAGTGGTTGCATTCTAAGTCAGGTTAGTTCTTTTCCGTTTATCACCTTTCTGTTTCGTTTTTTTTTTGAATTTTGTTTCTCCAAACGTAATAACAGTTCGATTTTTCATTTTACTGAAATAGCTGAAACAGTTAGCATTTCTCTTTTCTGTTCAATAGTAGAGTAGCGATGACCCTTTCTCTATCTGAAGCCAGTTAAGCATCAGCAGCCATCTTCATCACACCTCTCTCTACATCCATTCTCATTTATCTTTTTCATTCTTATTGTATGTATGTAACATATTTTATATTTTCTTTAGTGCTTTTGTTAAAGTTTATATGATAAGGTTGAATGATCCTTTAAGAGCACTTCTTTTGGATTTGAAAAGCGGGTTCTTATTTGGACACCTTGAGTTGTTTGTATCTGATGGAGAGATAGAGCAATAGTGAGAGATTATTGAGTTATGTATGATAGAATAAGCAACTAGATAGGTATAGAGGAAAGACATTGATAGAGAAAATTGACTTTCTCTTTTCCATATTTTCTTTTCAAGCTTTTTCCTCTCCTCTCGCATATTTCTTTTCTCTTCTCTCGATCATGGGAAAGACAACAATAGAAATCA
Source organism: Auanema sp. JU1783 (assembly GCA_943334845.2). Taxonomy (NCBI): domain Eukaryota; kingdom Metazoa; phylum Nematoda; class Chromadorea; order Rhabditida; family Rhabditidae; genus Auanema; species Auanema sp. JU1783. The sequence goes on along the minus strand of CALQYR020007493.1, from coordinate 66,869 downwards.
TTGTGTATCCAGATTACCGTACCTTGATCATTTCGTTTTCAAGCTTCATCTTGTTAAACTATCTCAAAATGATAATGCTATTGATGATTACAAATTAGTTCATATGATTATCAGTATGGCCATATGCTTCATCAATCCCTATTCCAATCTTCTCAGATACGTATAGCTGTCATTGAAGCTCGTCTGACTCCATTCCACTCATGTTTTTTCCATTATTCTTCAGATTTTCCGAGTGTTTCCATGTTTTAGTCTTTCACTCTCTGTCTCTCTCTCTCTATCTTGCTATAGTCACGATAGTCAATAGAATTTTCAAAGTTATACACTGGCTGTCTTATATGAAATCGGTAATTCTATCCATGTTTAGACATTGCTTGATATATAGCTGTTATCTTTTATTCTAATCATCTTCTTCATTTTCTTATAGTTTTATACACAAAATCCAGATGTATAATTAGTCTTTCTCTCTTCTCAGTTTACATTTTTCACTTTTACCAGATAGCTTCCTTACAATATGGCGACTAGTTAATTTCCGGTTGTCTTCCGCTATTCATATTCCATAAACACAACCATAGCTCGTGAAGCTCCGCCCACTTATCTCTGATTTGAGCAATCGTATGATATGACTCCGCCCTTCTTTTGTGCTCACGTATCTACTTAGATATTTAGACTATGAAGAATTTGGATATAACGTATCGTTCATTCCTCTTCACCATTTTATGACTTGCTCTTTCATTATGAAGCTTATATGACTTTGATCTTCATGAACATCAACTTCTTGCTCCATTACTCATAACGATGTTACTTCAATGTTGCGACGTTCTCTCTTCTACTCCATTTAGTTCCTCGTTTACATTCTATCATTTCTCGAAAAGCATTGAATCTATTCCAGATATGTTGCTGGGAGGATTTCCAATGACCTTTGGTGGACGCGTAGAACGCGAACGAAAACCAAAATGTGCTCGATGCCGAAATCACGGATTGGTTTCATGGTTGAAGGGACACAAAAGGCACTGCAAGTACAAGTAAGTGTTGAATTCGAAGTTAACGAACCTCCAGAATTGAAATAACTTATATGCTTTTGCTATTAAACTAATCAGATTAGAAAGTCTGCCTGTCATCCAATATTGTTATTTGTATAAATAACCTTATAAGAGAGTGAGAAATGAAGGGATATTGTTGCGCCAGATAACAGTATGTCTAAGCTTGATTGAGACCAATAAACGAGTCAAAAACCTCTTCTCACCTTACCGTAATCCTTTAACAAATAGAGGAGAGATGACAATTGTAGTGACACTCGAAAATGAGCCGATTAAAAGAGGCATGAGAAGCACAAATATGGAGTTGTCTTAAGGATATCTTATATTGTATAATGCCTAATGATAATATGGGGGAAAAATGTGTGTAAGCTGAATGAATCATGACCACTAACCATCTTGCCTATTGAAGTCTCATGATACTCTCATTACAGAGAATGCGCTTGTGACAAATGTAACTTAATTGCTGAACGTCAACGTGTCATGGCTGCACAGGTTGCTCTGAAACGAAAACAAGCTACAGAAGATGCAATTGCTCTTGGATTACGGTATCATATAGATTTAAACATAACTATATTCATAGCATATGCTCTTTACAGAGTTGTTTCCGGACAACAAATTGACAGATTGCCTCAAGGTCCTGTGTGGAATACAGCAGCTGATGAAGAAGATAACATAGACCGTTAGTGTTTATAATCTGAAATATTAAAAAAAGGAACAAAAATATCTATCTTTCCACATGTGGTTCCTAAAACTAACACATACATATAGATATCTTATATAAACACTCAACTAAAGTTCAAATATTGAAAATCTTTCTTTTAGTTTCTCGATCTCCTTCACCTGCCATTGACTGTTCGCCTCCTAAACGTAAGAAAGAGTTATGCAGTCCCCAGGAAGTTCGAACACCGGGACGAATGTCTTCATTAGAGTTATTGGAGATTCTGTTTGAAGAACAAGAAAAACGAGTATTAGATCTTATTCTTGAAGGTGCTTAACATATCATCCATCAATGATTACCTTTCTCTCTTTAAGGTTGTAATGGAGATGTGTTACAAACGATTGAGCATTTCGCGTGTGCTCGGAAGATAAGGAATCAAAATAACAGAGTAACTAAACAGTTTTCATTTATCATATGACATTCAATTGACTTACAGTGTCCGAGCAAGTCTGAAGATGTTAGCATTCCCGATTATTCATCGTTGATGAAATCGCTGCAGAAACCAGCCTTCTCAATGGAATCATTACTACAGGTATAGCATAGAGAGAGAGAGAGCATCTATAATAAAAAAAATGTTTTAAGCCTCGACCAAATAGTTTTCTTCCTTTTCCTTGGCCGACAATGCTGCCGACAATATCTTCACCACTTGATATAAGTAAAACAAGTGATAGCAATAGTTCTAACTCCATGTCTCCAGATGCCAGTATTGATTAAATTATTAATTTATTCTCTTCTGCAATTGCCTTAACTATAATAATTATATTTCACTTGTGTTCTTCCTTCGTTCTCCATACTATACATATAGTATATCAAATGATATCTTCCTCACCTTGTGTACAATCAACTGCTTCATATGAATTCAGATTTCCTTCTTTCTCTATCCCACCCAAACCCGCTTGTTCAATCAGTCTTGTCGAGAAACTTTTTCTTTTTTCTTGTTGAAAACATTGAGTATCGTTTCTAAAAAATATTCTGAAATAAAGCATGAATCAGACATATCGTCTTGCCAGGAAGTATCATCTTTACTGGCAATACGCAGCCTATTTCCTCTGAATATGGTCTGTTTTGACGTTTCATTTCACAAATAAATCTCTTTCCTTCTCTCTCTCTATTCCTCTCACTTTTTCTTTTATTATTTTAAAATAAATGAGAAGCATGAGAACATAAAAACAAAGTTCAAGAAGCTTTTCATTCAGCCAGACACAAGCTGTTACCACACATTCAAACATAGCTGCTTAAGGTGTTAGAGCATCTATTCGCAATAGAGCGCACAATGGTGATGAGCAAGATGATGGTGTTAACAAACAAATCTGTTTATTGAGATGAACAGATGTAACTGTTTATCAAATTGTCAATCTGTCAGCATCTCCTTATTCAAGAGTAATTGTTTGCGGAAATGGATCTCATTGGATTGACCTCATCAATGATGCAATTTTTATTCAAATAATACGCAACCTGTGACAATATCCAACCCGTTATCTCTCTTTTAATACAAACAAAAAATTCTTGAATATTGCAATCATGTTTGGCTTCATGATTTTCAACAGTCGGTATATGGAAACAATGCAAATTAACTCTCTATTGATTCATCATTCATTTACATTGCCTGATCATTGTTCATATTTAATTCCTACAGATAATTGCTTCCTATAGTCAGCTTTGAAAAAAAAACGAGCAACACCCTCCCGTACATAAGGCAATTCGATAAAAATGGAGAGAACAACCGGTCAGCGCGTTTGCACATGCAATACTGACTGTTTATCAAGTCACGTCACGTGGAAATTCAAAGCTCGGCTCACGTGGAAATTCCACGTGAAAGTCACGTAAAATGTTTCCGTGAATTATTGCAACACCTAAGTATACCCATAGTTGATGGAAAACATTAAATAAATAATTTTTTATCAAATTCGATGTAAAAACAATAAAAGTGTTTGAAAAATCAAAGAATACTTCTACGTGTACAATGATGACTCGTGCTACAAGAAACAAAGAACAGCGATCGGAGGCTCATATAGTGCAAAGTCTAGAGAGAGAAAAAAAAGAGGAAGAGAGAGAAAGAGAGAGAAAGGGGTTTAAGAAAATGTAAAATATAAAGAGAAAGAGATAAGCAGTTGATCTAAAATCAATAATACCCAATTACGTACTGTTTATTACAGTATGCCTACAATAAAAATAAAAAAACAACAAATCATTTAGGCAGCGTTAAACACTGTTAACTTAAAGATAATGGGGATCAGATTAGCATAATTAACAATTAAACCGATTTACACAACTTCTCACTACACGCTGTAACAAAGATTTTTGAAGGAAGAAGAAGCTAAGCCTTAAACGATGAAATCGTAAAGCTGTTGCTAACTATAACTGTATAGGAGAGAAATGAATAGAAGACATTCCATCAAAATAGGAAGAGACAACTACACGTAACATAACAATCGGAGCTTATGCTCTCATGCATATAATACATAATGAAGAGTTTATAAAGAAGGAAAATGTGCAGAATCGGTATAGAGGAATGAGGGATCGCAATTTGTAGGAATCAGTGCCTAATACAGCCAAAGGATTAAAGATGATTAGCCCTACGGACTATTGAGTATGGTCGCTGGGCGACTGTAAAAGCTTGAAGAATAAATGATTATAATATATGGAGTATATAAGCAGAGCGATTGGAAGGGTTGAGTATAGGAAACGAGTAAGAGAGAGGAAGGGAGAGAGAAGACAGAGAGAGAGAGAAGACAGAGAGAGAGAGAGAAAGAGAGTAGTGGCTAGAGAGAGGAAGAGGGAAATATAATTTTTTTTCTTAACAGTGATAGAGATTTGATCTCGACAGCTGTTGAATGGAGGGGGAAGGATGGGCAGAAACTGGACGGAGATCCATTGAAGCGCAGACCCTGGGACTCAATTTGCATGGCTATCAGTAAGCGATAAAGCAAAATGCAATGATTTCGTTAAAGAGATAATGAAGCTGGCAATGAAAAGCTAGAATTCATGAAAAGCCATCAGTTGAGTCTTCAGATGACAATTCTGAATTCAAATTTTCATAAAACAAATGTCTCATAATGCCTATCAAAGTCTAAACTCTGCTAATATGCATGTTGGAGATGATCAAATTGACTTTCTAATGGCAAGATTACCGAGAAAAATAATTTTTTTGTTCAAAATAAAACTTTTGAGAGGGAAGAGAGAGAGGGATGGAAATGGAAGCAGATAACGTCATTCTAGGAATGCAACATCTGCGAGATGAGAGGACGAGCGACTACACAACTACTACTCTACGATTCTCAAGGAAATCCATAAACTATATCGTATAGTTATAGCAATATGTCATAAACCCTGCTAATACTTAACGAATTCAAAGAATAAAAAAGAAGAAAAGGAAGAAAAAAAAACTTTTTTTTTCATTTTTCAGGTAACATGAGCCGCTCTTTGTACATATAAAACAAGGCTAACAACGCATCAGACGAATACAACAAGTAATTGGAAAATAAAAATAAGAAAAACGAAGAAACAAACTAACTGACACCATAGATGGAGTTGTTTGTATTTGTATTTGAGATGATGAAGCTCTCTTTCGAATCTGCTCTCTTGTCCTCTCTGTTGTTTCCTAATTGGGTCAACGAATGTTTTATGAGCTTCATGGGTGGGGGGGGGGATGATAATGAAGGAAAAGTATGTGATGGTGGAAGTGTGGGGGAGGGATAGGGGACTATTGGATGAATGAATTCACCGAGGTTTTGAAATATTGGAAACTCAACGAAGAACACATAGTAACTTCTAGTTGAGGTTGAAGAGAGAGAGAGAGAAATAAAAAAAAAACAAAATGTTCTTAGCACAACACTAAATGCAATCTAGGCTCAAACTGATTACTACATATACTGTGTTCCCGTCGTAAATATAAAAAACACGGAGGATGACGAGACCATGAAGAGAGAAATGACAAAAGAACGGAAAGCCGGCCAGCCGGCCTGACACGCGTACTCAAGCACACGCTTATGCGAATGATAATTTAAATAAAATAAAATATATAGAGATAGGTATGATAGATACAACAATATCCTTCTATGAAGTAAGCTAAGCGATTATAGATAGATAGGGATGCTGTAGAAGGAGATAAGGGGGACGAAAGAGTAAAAGGAGAGGGTGGGAACGAAAAGAAGGGGAGTTGGGGGTTGTAGGAAAGAAATCATTTGCATTTGCATGATGTCATTGCTCTAAATCATTTGCCCATCATCCAGAGGTTTAGAACTCTGCGAGTCCGTGTGAAAGATCTGGGTACCATGGGGCGAGGCCCCGTTACGGGCAAATGCAGTTATAACTATATCTTATATTAGAGCTATCATATAGTTATGACTCGGTTAAATGGAAAATGAAAAGAAGAGATGAACGTGCAAGAATAAAAGAAAAACATAATTAAAGTTTAAATAGGCTAGTAAGTTGGTTTCATATGGTTAATAATGCTGCTGGGGAATTGTTGATGAGCTGCTGAACCGCCTTGCTGGGTATAGCGTTGAATGTTTTCCAGCGGTGTTATCATATTAAAGCTGAAATGATATGTCCACATTAGTAATCAAGTCATCATGTTTTCATTAAATAGATGTACCCAGTCGGTCTGTCTGCTGATTTGATGTTGTTCTGATAATCGAAGTATGATCTAGATGGCCGGAAGTTGAGCAGTTGTGTGAATGCTGAGTTTGGTATTCCGGAGTTGTAGGGATTAGCTTGTCCAGCTGCAGACACCGCTTGATTCATCATAGCTTGGTTCATCACTGATTGACCTGAAATGATTATTGAATTAGAACACTATAGAGTTCATTCAATTCATTCTGAATAACATTCTGAGCCTACTGTAGTGGTTGGTCTAGCTACAGTAGCACTTGGTATCTTCTCACACTCACTGATGCTATGGTTTGAAGGTGAAATTAATAAAAGTTAAAGTTGGAGATTCAAAGGATCCCTCAAAACGATCAGTCTTGTACTTTTGTCGTTCCTCTTCTCACGACCAAAAAATGGCTGGCCAGTTCAGACTACCGTTCATTTCTCTCATCTCTCTCCTCTAAGCTACACATTCTATGTATTTGGCTGTCGTCGTTCTCTTACTTAACATGAAATCTCACTTGGTTCGTCGTCTGTCTGTTTGGTTACACGAAATCAGGTTAACCTTTACGATTAGAGAGTTCGTAGAAGATGTGGAGACATCTGGACAATGATGGGAACGATGTTCTTATAGACAGTCATTTCGCACCTTTATTTTCTATGTTCTCTCCTGTATTATAATTATATTTGATTCTGAAGATTTTCCCTTTTTTAGATTCCGGAACGATTCAGACATCAACGATAATGCGTGGTAAAGTGAGAGATCGACAGACAGACAGAGACACAGTGAGAGAGAGAGAATGAAATTTCATAGTTGTCATCGGACTGTAAAAAATGACTGCTGACGGCGACGACGTTGACGACAACGACGACAACGACGACTATGATCGTTAGGCTCTCTATAGACGACAGTGCCATCGTTTTAGCCGGTTCTAGGTCATTTCAAAGAACGACAGACATTCTAAGAACGATATTTAATATAAAAAACGACTGCCAGACACTGAGAGATAAAGAGAGAGGCTTTGATTGTCTGGAGGATAGATATTTCCCGATTAGGACAGGTTAACATATGGGATTTCATGAAACGTATCACACATCTTGCATTCAACGTCAGATTTTTGATATCTGCACGATCAGCAAGATGGAGTGAATGTGTTTCAGTGGTGATTCAACTCAAACGATGTAAAAAGACAATGAAGAGAACTCACTTAAAGCGAACTGCTGAGCATCATGTGATTCAGCCATTCCTGGCACAGCCTGATTCCATAAATCTAATTGTTCAGCTCCAAATTCATTACGAAAACTGGGTATAGTTAGAACAAAGGGAAGATTATCCGCAAATTTACCTTATTCCCGATGTTCGTGTTCGATCTGAATGCTTTGTCATGTGTTTCTGGAGATATGTCGCTTGAGTATATGATTTACCGCAAAACGGACATATATGAACCTGAAATGGCATGATGAGCTTTACTCTTAAGAAAGATTCGTCAATACCTTCAGATGTTTTGATTCTTTATGTTTAGGAATATGATCCAATAAGCTTTGTTCATCAGCAAAGCATTTATAACAACTGAAATGAGAGAGAGAGATCATATTTCGTATATAAGGAGAGAGACAATCGATTACCTATTGCACTTATAAGGTTTATCAGTTTGATGACAACGTGAATGAGATTGTAAATTACTTAACTGACTAAATGCTTTTTCACATCCAGTAAACTTGCACTGAAATACAAATGATCATCTCTATATCATCATCTTTTCCATTCATTACCTTATATGGCTTTTCTCCTGTATGAGTTCGTATGTGCTGTTGTAAATGAGATAACTGTGTGAACTGAAATTTCATTTCATGTACTTCATGTGTGATCTATCTTTTGCTTTTCACTCTCAGTTTCGATACTTCTCAATCGCTTTTTCATTTTTTTTTTCGAAAGAGAAATCTTTGAGGATATGAGATTTGAAGATGAGTTCAGTAGACGGACAAAAGGAGAAAGAGAGGTTATACATGATTTGGTGAAGAAAAAATGAAAAGACCTTGAGCCCGCAGGCAAAAACCGGACTAACCGGCACATAAAAAATAGCTGAGAATCACAAAAAACTGCTGTCCGAAGAGATAGTGTATGTATTGAAGAGGGTGGAAAGATACATAGATAGATTGAAAAGGAGGTCTGAGTCGGACGTACTTTACTGGAAAAGCGATTTGATGGTTGTTCTAATGACCCTGTCCATGTCTTCTAGTTAGCAGATGGATGGATCACTTTCTTTTACCTAATACGGTAAAAAATGTTTTAAAGACACACTATAAATGAGTGAAAGTTACGGTAGAATTGTGAAATCAGCAAGACGTCTCATACATGCTAGCAAGTGCGATAAGCTTTTCCTCCTAAGTGCATGTCTCGTCAGCATAGTTTGATATACTGTCTGACATGACTATGTGGGTCTGATTGTAGAGATGAAGTTAACTAAGACCATACATAAGAACATACGTGATGATGTTCTAGACCAAAAAAAGATTCGAAAAGGAAATAGAAAGGTTTACAATCTCAATATCTTACAGTCCCTTTCTTTTTTTTTGTTTGAAGTATATTTATTTGTTTCTTTCACTTACAATCATTCTTTTCTACCCCAGCTACATCTCTCTCTCTCTATCTCTCTCTCTCTCTACCTCTCTCTCTCTCTCTACCTCTCTACTTCCTTCTGTCTCTCTTTCTGATTCTCTTATTCTTTTTCGAATCTTCTAATTTTCCCTTTTCATTCTTTTCGAAACTCGGAAATGTTGCGAAGAGAGCTGTTTTTTGCGTTTGCTAAACAAACTTGAGCAGATCTCTTTTTCCAATTTTATAATTCTCTCCCTCTTTCTCAGTCTATCATTCGTTTAAAAAACGGCTGGCTGGTTCGAGTGAATTTGCAAAGAGATTGAAGTATTGCTAGAGGTGACAGGGGTATTATACAGGACGACACAGACAGATAGAGAGAATATGAGAGAGAGAGAGAGAGATAGTGAGTGAAAGAGTATGATAGAGAATAAGAAATTGAAATATAAAGAGAAAAGATATAAAAGAGTATAACAGAAGAACTATATGGAGAGAAGGGTGGGAGAGGAAGGAGAGGGTGAAAGAAGGGAATGCAACCGCTCATTGTGTTTAAAACTTAATAAAGTGAGCAGACGTGCGTCCGTATATGCGTTCACGTGAACTTTCATGTACATCTACAGTATGCTATTGAAGTATTGATCTTGAAGTCAATCAGTTCATGTAAGCTTAGAGAGTGAGAGTTGGAGAATCAATAGATGTACATGTTCGCACTTCTTCATTATCCGGTTTTTTAATAAAAATATGGACAATGGTCATATCGATTGTTCAAAAAACGACTGCAAGGAGTGTTTCATATGAAACCCAACGGTACATCCGTCGTCTGTGGTCCGAACATCAATTTTCATTATAAAAACATGAAAATTCTTTATTTTTGAATGATTTTTCAATGAGAAATAGATTATTGCTACAGTAGCATAGGTCATCTGTCATTGGTTGCGTTCATACAGTAAGCAACCGTAGATGGGAATGAAACGTTTAAGAGACAATAAGCGATGGCCTCGTAGAGGTCGCTCCTAGGTTTCTTCAAAGTTTTCTTTCAAAGTTGATTGCAAAAGATTAAAATATGGGTTATAAAACAATTTTTCTTTTAATGCTTCCTTCCAACATACTAACAAGAGAGATTGATGAAAAAAAAAATTTTTTTTTCTGTTTCTCTTCGTCTTTGTCGGCCCTTGTTAGAAGACCGAACTGTTTCGAATGGAATTGATTATACTTAAATGAAATGAATCGAAATGATGGATATGAATGATGTCGGAGAGCTCATTCTCACGTTCATACACACATCTCAACCCTCTTTCGAATATCTTCACAGATTTTCATGTTAAGTGCTGGATGCTCGCAGAGTGTTCTTCTCAGTCACCTCAACAGTTGTAAATGGGTGGATCATAATTGAAAGGAGAGCAAAAAACTGTTGAAGAGACAGATTGAGAGAGAAAGAGAGAGAGAGAGAGGGTGAGATCAATAATTGGTTTGATTTCTATTGTTTGCCCTTAAAAAACGGCTGGACAAGTCGACGAATCGATCGCGTTGACTTCATCGAAAGTCGATGAAACACTGTCGATGACGAACATTGAACAGCTTAGTTCGATTACAATATGTGTTCCTGCATAAGGCAAGACCCACAACCATTTCTTCTCCAAAAATGAAAAGATTGGATTGATTGGAATCAAAGCAGTTAGAGAGAGAGAGGAGAGCAGCTGTTTGAACCTTTTTTTAAGCGTTGTGGTTGAAAACAAAAAAAAGTCACAAAAAAAGGAGGATGCGAAGGAACATATGGAGACAGTAAGGACAGTTGCGACAACCGTACATTGTTCTTTTCAACTTATCAAAATGAAAAAAAAGGCCAAACGAAGGAGAAGTGGACAAAGACAATCGAAATATTCAAATGTGACTTAATAGGAATAAGATCTTAGAGAGAGAGAGGGGGAGATCAAGAGAGAGAGAGAGAAAGAACGATAAGAGAGAATACCATTTGCATACGAATTATCAAAGAAATTATAAAAAATGAATAAAAAAATGAAATGAAAATGTAAAACTCACTTTCTTGCCGCAATACTGACAAGGACCGAATGGCTTAATGCCTAAATGAATTCGCATATGTTGGGAGAGATACGAGCTGTTGGCAAAGGACTTGATGCACTTAAAACAATTAGATCATGTATTTAACAGATTTGACAAAGCCCTTATAAAGGCTTCCGCTTTCAGATTTTTTTTCTTCTTCTTCTCTACGTTCATTTGTTCGCTCATCACGTACCTGATTGCATTTATATGGTTTAGCCTCCCGCATCTGCATCTGCTGCTGCAGTTGCCCGACGTCCGGTTTGGTTTCAAACTAAAGGAAAGAAAATTATTAGAAAGTACTATAAGTATATATAGTTAATGAAAATGACATAGTTAGGCTGTTTTGGTTTATCTATATGTTTATGATCATTTTAATTATAGCAAAAGGCTTTTAACCTGAAACTCTGTCTAAGTTTCCCATGTATGGGTTGACAGAGAGAGAAAGAGAAGAGCCGAACAGTATTATACTGTAATTATTTGTATAAGTTAAGATAGAATTGAAGAAGTTGTTAACTATATCATATTATAACGCCGATAATCAGAAGGAATAGGGAACACCTAGACTTGACTAGGTCTGTATGTTTGAGTTCAAAGAGAAAAAAGGTAAAGATGAACAACGGAAGAAGAAGACGACAACGACGACGACGGGAGCTTTTTTTTTCTTTTTTTTTTTGCTTCGAATACGAGACTATTATCGCTTCGGGAAAACGGCTGCCGGACACTTTTTTTTCTATCACATCGGCCTTAAAAAGAAGCGACGAGGACATCGTCGACACCCAAATGTGACTTCAGATTTCGATTATGGAAATAATGATGATGATGAGGGTGATGAGGATGATGATGATGATGATGATGATGGTGAGGAAGATGTGAAAGCTCACATCTACTAGTGAATCATCTCATAAAAGTAATGAAAAGCAAAAAAATCAATATGCATATTAATTATATGAACTAGTTAATGATTAGAATTAGGAGAGAAAAAAGTATTTGTTGTGAAAATACGATTTCAAGCTTATACTGTGATACAATAAGAAAGATGGTAGCGTTGTGCACGCTAGAATTGTTTGGAGGCGGAGTTAAGAAGGTGTGTACGAGTGAAAGAGTGAGAGAGAAAAAAGAAAAAGAGACAAAAAAGATAAAAAAAGAAAAAGAGAAATAAAGAGAAAGAGAAATGGGTGAGGAAGGAAAACGAATGCAACCGCTCTTCATGTTTGAAATTTGTAAAATGAAGTTTTATGTGAATGAAAAAATTGATTTCACGTATATACGTGGGTATGTGTAGTATACGTGAAAACGTGAATAAAAGCATCATAACATACAGTATGCTAATATGAGTATGAAATAGGAGGGATTGATGAAGGCGTATATACATGTAATGATAAACGAATTGAAATTGATTATATGATGGCTGATACTTTGCCCTCAAGGCATTGGAACTCAAACAAAAAGTATATCAGGTGTCAGACGTTTGTTCATATATTGAAATGAATGAAAAAGAGCTTCCGCTCATTTATTTTTGACTCAAGAAGATGAAGAAGATGAAAAAGAAGAATGAGCTGGAAAAAAAAGGAGAAAAAGTATGAAAAAGAGTTTTTGAGACAATCAGATGATGGGGGTTTCGAAACGAAGAGTTATCGTTCACGCACATACATACAGTCAAATATGATAAACCTGATTTGAAGATGAAGAAGGAACTCGATAGAATTATTGGTAAATGTGTATGTGTAAGGGTATATGGATCTGTGTGTGTGTGTGGGTATGTGGGTACGTATGTAAGTATAAGGAAATAGAAATGGTGATAGAGAACGTCATGAACGAAAGGAATCAGTAGATGTGAACTTCATCTATCATCATAGATAAGAGCAGAATGAGAAACAGTGACTGTTTCATGAAAAAAAAGAAAAAAATTGAATTTTTTCAATCGTCATTGATGCAATTATCATTTGATAAGAGACAGTGTATGGAGCTTGCAACACATTTCGTTTGTAACCCCCTCAGGCGTGGACGTTCTTATTAATGGCGCCTGTAGATTTTGAGGGCGATTTCATGCGACAATCGAAGCACCCTTTGCGTACATCCAGTAGTTTTTTGGATGGCTTTGTCGTTTTTTAGGTCGACACCCATTTCCAGATTGCCTAAAGGGCGGCTGGTGTTGGGAGGGAAAAGAAACAATAAATGAAATGGAAAGTACAGAATATAGGGGAGAGAGGAAAGGGAATTAAAAAAACGGCTTCAGTCAGGATCAGAATGGATGAGAGAATCGAAAGTCAGTTTGCCAAGCTTCGTTTGAAGAAAATGACAAATTGTTTTGAATTCATCCCCATACAGACCCTTTTCAATCAATTTGAAACTTGACAGTACGGTAAGTGCCGAACTGTGGTGAGAGCGAATGAAAGAGAAGCGAGTGGGGGGGGGGGGGGTTGTTTGGGGGTTAAATTAAGGGTAATAGCTTCAAGTTGCGATATAGAAGTTTCTTTGTTGTCAATCCATAGATGAGGTCATCCATAAAGTGTCAAAATGATTTTCACAGACTATGAGTAGGAAATGTTCGAAAAAAGCATATACATAGTAAGAACCACCGAGAGAGAAACAACTTTGGAAAAAAATGGAAAGAAATGATGGAAGCTAAAGAAGGTCATTGGGCTAGGCGATGAGAAAAAAACAGCTTCTGCTATCCTCCCCCTTCTTCATGTATATTCTCTCATTCATTTTCTTTGTATTTGATATCTCTCTAGCATCCCTCTCTATGTCTTCAATACTCTATATGAAGAGAGAGAAAGAAAGAGAAAGACAAAGTTCTTACAAACCTTAGATAGTTCAATTTCTCCCCAACTCCTATCAAGAACTTCCAGTGGGTTCCCCTTCTATGTGATCAAATCAAACTTTTTTTTTCTATGCCAAACCACTTCTTCATGGCTTGTAAAATTGACCAAAAAAAACGGCTCATAAACATATGGGTGGTTGAATGATCAAACTACCCACACAGCTTACGTACACACACTCACATACACATATACATAGATGGGGAACGGAGAGAATGATGTAGAGTGATTGTATGGATGAGCAGACAATTCTAATTATGAAAACGATGTAAGTGGAACGAAAATGAAAATGTTAGCCGAATAGCAACTTCATCTTAACCAATTTGATAAGACAACTATATCAGAAAGGAAGAAGAAAAAAGCCATTTTGAGAGCTACTATCTATAGAATTAGGAAATGAATGCAACACAATGCAAAACGAATCATAGTTATGTGTATGGGAAAAGCTTATTGAAAGATTTCTCTTCGATGCTTTGGCAAATTGATGATCGAAGCTTCTGAATCGATTTATTCATTTTTCATCTTCGTCTTCTTCGTCTTCGTCTACTAAAACGACCAGATAAGACGTTTGGGTCTCTTTGAATGCACGTGTGGGATTACGGTACTTTTGAATTGTGAGAGAAATAGGAAAAGAGAAGTAAAGCAACTAAGAAAGAGAAAGAGAGTGAGATAGAGAGAAAGAGAGAAGATGACGAAAAAAATGTATAATTAGTAGAGAAATGGAAAAGAGACAGGAAGAGATTCGATGACTTGAAGAGAGCTTAGAGTATACGAAGGACAGTAGGAGATTCAGGTTTCCTTGGAGTCTTGTAACCTTACCTCCGTTCAACTATAATGTTAATTTATTCCTTCTTGACAACCAAAAAAGGTAAAGGTACTACTTTTCTGTTTGATAACTCCAGAAACAACATGTCTCTCACTTGATCTCTTGGGTCTGATTGCTCTTCGAAGGCAGGCATAACACACTTTTTAACATTTTTTTTTCATTTTCCATGTTAGGATGGATTACAGCTAACATCATAAGAGAAGCTTTGAACTAACATTAGCAGCTGCAGTGAGGAAATGTTGATAAGCCACAGCTGATAATACCATGATTGGAAGCGAATATGATGATGATGATGGAATAGATTCAAGGTGTCGTCGTCGGAAGTCAAATCACACTTTCGTCAACTTCAACTTCTTATACCTTACTTTGAGATATTAGTGAGCACCACACAAATGAGATGATAGATTGATTAAGTCTGTGAGAGTGGGGGGAGGGGGAGGGAGATGTCAGATGAAGTCTGTAACCTCAGCCTCTCTATGAATCTCAGTTGAGTGTCTGCGTAATGATAAACTCAAAATATTTCAGTCAGTCTATAGCTACAACTGATAGCTCTCACGAATACAGTAATAATCAGATGAAGTTGACGAGGTTGTTGATGATGACGACGACGACAAGACCGAAAGTTGGTTTTTCCAGCAAAAACGTCGCAACGTATAGACTTTTTACCTAGTCTTATCAGTTCATTCGGTTGAAAATGGTACTAAGTGATAAAAAAATCTAGCGTATAGATCGATATAATTAGTTATTCCTTATATGGCAACTATTTTTTGGCCCCTGAGGCGCTTATGAATCGACTCAATGGCGATAATAGGCGTTCAAATAAAATTTTTGGTTGGAAATGTAAGTCCTTGGCTGTCTCTCTATCAGTTTGACAGGCCCAATCTCTCTCTGATAACATAGTGTTTTTAGGACTCTTTTTTTTCGAAAAAATAATTTATTAAAGACCAATGGCCTTAGCTATGAAGCAGATAAGGTAATGAAGTGTTATGGGCCAAGCAAAAACGAGTTAAAGAACGTAATTTGCCTTTCGTATAGTCAGACGACCAGACGATAGAAGGAGCGAACAGAAAAAAAAACCTTTGAAACATCAGTTGTCAGTCAAGAAACAACACCAAAAAACGACAAAGAGAGAGAGAAAGAGAGAGAGAGAGAGAGTGGGTAGGGATATGTGTGGTAGTCGAGCTATATAAGGAGGGAAACACCTTGGTTGATGGTTACTTCAGCTCACAGAGCAATGAAGTGAGAAGTGGTAGTCTGAGGCAACGAGCATGTGGTGCATGAAGCCTTGCAAGTCTATGAGAGTGACTGCGAGAGAGAGGTTTTTGAAATGAAAAAGCGAGATGAGTCACATGAAAAACTGTGAGAAATTGAAAGTTTTTATTTGAAAAAACTACTTTTGACTCGAAAAAATAATTAAATTTTCCTAATTTTAAATGGAAATAGGCATCACTTACCGTATCATTATGGAATAATTAGGGAAAATAGCGTTCATTAAGTAATTAATTCAAAAATGGTTTTGAAACGATTGAGATATGTAGGAGTATGAGGTAAGAATTGGCTGTGAGCCAACTCTCAACTCTCCTACATTCAACTCCACAACCGAACATCACCACGTTAAGACTGACGAGTGGTCGAGAAAAAAAAGATTTTTTTTCTTCTTCTTCTTCTCTCTTCTCTTTTCGAACAAAAAA
>CALQYR020007493.1:1192-50397 GCA_943334845.2 Auanema sp. JU1783 | reverse complement strand
GGGGACAAGAAAAAAAAATTTTTTTTTCTCCTTTCTTTTTTTCTCTTTTCCTTTTACAAAAAAAAAAAGGCCGGGGGGGGGGGGGGGGGGGAGGATTAGAAGAAGTACATCATCATCTTCCCTTTCAACTAAAAAAATCTCGTCTATTTGTCCCACATTGACGTTTTTTATGTTCAGCTGACCCCTATTCGCAGACTTTTTTTGAGAATCAACGTGATTTGCAGACGTTTTTTGTCCTTTTTTTTCATTCGGATGTCCCCTGTTCCACTCTCCCTACCCTTATTCTCTTTCAATTTCTACGCCTTCGGCTATGTATACACACGCGCCACATACCATTCTCTCATTCTCTTCTCTCTCTCTCTCTCTTACTCCTCCTTCTCTCACTTTATCCCAACTTTTGCTATCTCTCTATCTTATTATCCTTTTTTAAGCTCATCTTGATTAGGCTTCTGCCTCTCCACCCATCTCTCTCTCTTGTTTCATATCCCTTTAGGGTTACGCCCCTAATTACCTTTTCCATCAGCTTCTCAAATGAACCTTCGAACATGGAATAGCCGAATATGGTGTTAGGAGATGTTTAAAACATACAAATTTTATGTATATTTATGGATTCTTCATTAATTTTTTGTATACATTGGCTGTTTCAATTACCTTCGTCTTCGTCATTATGCCATGTGAAATGGACATTAGGTGAAATAGCCTTACGTATGCATAGGGTACAGACAACTAAACAGACACGGAACCTCTTTTGAACCTTTCATCCTTCTCTCCTCTTCCATTCCTCCTCATCTCTCTCTGCTAACCACATTCTACGCTATCCAAGAGAGCGAGTGTACTTTTTCTGACCGTCTCTTGCCCCGAGGGGGTGCCGGCCGGCGCCAGTTCTTTTTTCGTTGACTCTCATGTTCGGACACACTGCCTCCAACCGACTGCGTCTATGTCTCTCCTCTTTCATTCTGTTCTTATCTCGTTTCGCACTCATCTCTCCTCGCCGTTTGAACGTCGAACATCCGTTCTAGGTCGATGTCGTCCGTTTTTTGAGGTCAACTAATGTTCAAAAACGACTGCGATGACCATAAAAGGTTCGTTTTTTTTTCAATTGAACACGAGCCTCAAGGTGTGTGTTCGGGGTGGTTGGAAGACTTCCGAACGCCTTAAGACATTGAGCACGCCGAACAGCGCAAGGAATAGAGAGATAGGGAAGGGTAAGGAGATAGAGGGCAGCCAATCGAAGGGTTAAGGCGATGAGCGCTTCATTTGGGATTGGCTGAAACTTTTTGAAAAATATATATGTCATTCTATCTGGGATTATATCTCGGCGAAAGGGCACTTGCTCTTTCTAGTACCCAACCATAACTGACAAGGCATCAGAAGCTTACAAAATCATGGTCCCTCTCGTCTAAACGATTTTTTTCTTTTTTTTTCAAATTCCCTCTTCTCTCTTTCTCTGTATCACTCTCTCATTTCATACACAATCAGCCCTAGCCAACAAAGACATTTGGCACAAGTTTCAAGCTTTTGTGAACGATGTCCCACCATCCAATAGATGATGTGAACGGAGATGGGGAGTTGTGATGAAACGTTGTGCAGAGTTTGAGAGAAGAGAAGAGGAGGAGAGAAAGAAAAAGCTACTGAAATGAGAGGTATTGGTAGATAGTGAGGAGATGCTGTAAGTGAGCTTCGAACAAAACCATTTTCCTCTTCTCCTTCTTCTCCCTTTCCCCTCACTTTTTTTATGTTGCTGGCTTTGTACTCACTGAGAGAACGGCTCATATAGACTCAAGGAATGTGAAAATGAGAGAGAATGAGAAAAAAAGAAAGCCAAGGAAGAACAAACTGCTACAGCACTAAGCTCTAAGATAGCTCAGCTTGATGTTTCTTCTTCTCTCATCTGCTCTTGTCTTCCAGCTTGTCTATCTTTTCCTAAGCTTCCTCTGACAGATGTCCTTTGCGGTTCTCTGATCATTTTTCTTCCGTTTAATAAATAAATTTCCCAAAAAAAAGAAACTTTTGAAAAAGCTGAACTTTCACCATCTTAAGAGGAAAAGCTGCGGTCAGCCCACCCATTTGGATATCTTCAGAATTCTTCAAATCCTCTCTCTCTCTCTCTCGCACACATACAAGTAGCAGAAGATGGAAACATCTACTCATCTTAGTTTTTAGTCCTTTCATTGTTTTCAAGCTGATTATCAACTTTTAAAATGTAAAGAAAGAGGGTAATGAAGCGGAAAGAGTAACGAAAAGTCTTTTTTTGTAAACCGGAATAGAAAAGTTTTCAATTATGGGAGCGATTGAGCATCGACCAAAATATGGCTTACCATCAGAACAGTTGAAGCTTCAACTGATGAATTTATGAGTTTGTGGTCTAGTAGTTCCGTTGCTGTCATTCTTCTGCTGATGCTGCTGCTGTTGCTATTGCACTTCCTAATATGTCCTTTTGATATCTTGGGCGATCAGCAAGCTTCGTTGATTATACTTCTTGTCTTCTAACTTGATAGAGACAATGATGGGGCCAAGTGAGAGAGATAACGTTTACGACAATTGTAGGATGAGTTAGTGGTTTTCGGTATTGCTATTGATACTTTTCTAGCTCCTATCCGAAATCCCCTAATCCTACAGCCTATGACCACTACGGTGGTTGTTGAATGCTGCTGAATGCTATTCTCTTTGATGAGGTTATAGTGTTACTAGTGAACTTCTTCTTATTATCCTTCTCCTTCCTGTCTATGAAGTTTATTTTTTTCGTCTTCAACAGATTCGTCTTGCTTATGTCTACGTCGAGGTGAACTCAATGATACTTCAGATGAATTATATAATATACTGCTGGCCAACACATATAACACCGGTCCTGTACTGCACGTGTTGAGCAGACAGTGTTCCGATTCTTGAAATCCTAATATGGTCTATCTACAACAAACAAATGAAATGCAAGAGTCAAGAGCGTTTCAAAAACAATAAAAGTAAAAGACGAATCAAAGGTCATGGAAAGTGCAGCACATGAGAAGTTGACACGAATAGGATGTACATGAAAGATATTATTAGCCAAGAAGTAACATATATGTATGTTGCAGACGTTTTTCTATTCTTTTTTTCTTTTTCATCTCGTTGGTCCCCAGTTTTTTAGAAGCACTGCCAACTAACTAAAAAGCTGGGAAAGGGAAGAAAAAGTGCAGAGCAGTAGCAGACAGAGCCCCAAAAAAGGAGAGTGAACGAATGAACGAATGTATGAGAGAGCATATGAAATGGAGAGACAAGGATGAAATGGAAAAAGAAAAAAAGGATGACTGACTGGGGACCTCAGAGCACTTCGGGTTGATCGACGTCGACGTCGTGGTCAACGAAGAAAGAAAAAACGCGGATGAGTTAAAAAGAGGAGCCAAAGCAGAAATTTAATGTTCTGATAAAGAAGAGTAAAAGATTTCAAAGCTGCATACTTAATGTCAAGAAAGTTCATTTGATATAGTTTTCGAGAGATAGAGAGAGAATGAGAGAGAGCAATGGAGAAGAGAGAGAGAGAGAGAAAGAGAGAGAGAGAGAGAAAGAGAGAGAGAGAGGGCAATTTTTTCAGTGACGGAGAAGAATTGGCTGAGCAAACAGAACACAAAAAACGTCTAGGCTTGCATCTCAAAATCATATTTCAATTGAAGAAATGACCAATAAGATGAGTGAAATGGTTTTATCATCACATTCATTTAAATGATAAACCATACCATAAAAGGTCAAATGGTTTTGGATGTGTGGACGTACGAAGGAAGGAAAGGAAGCAATGAGATGAAGGAAGAAGAAGCAGTAAGGAATTCGAGAGACACTCTGCCAACATCTGTGTATTTATATGGGCAAAATGGATAAACGAGGGTAAGAGAGAGAAAAAAAAAGATTTTTTTAGAAACATAAGACGCAGATGAAGCTTAGTTATGGATGTATGCCCTAAAAAGGAAATGAACGCTTTTTTTTGTAATTATCATCAGAAAAGCAAGCAACACATGAAAAGTGAGAGGGAGAGAGAGAGAGAGAGGGGGGGGGAGAGAGAGATATGATAAGTGTATTCAGAATCAATATGCATTTTCAAATAAAAAAAGAAAATATAAAAAAACACAAAAATCGTAGATTAAAGTAGACTGGGTGGTGCGGCTGTGTATGTGATGAGCTCATTCTCCAGAATGTAGCATTGGCATACATGTAATCTGTCATCGGAAACATGATTACCAAAAATGGAGAACACAAAAAAGAGCTGATTCGTCCGGAATATTCCAAAAAATGAATCGGAACTGACAAAAAGCACAAAATGAGATTGAGAAAGAGATGGAGAGAGGGAAGAGGAAAGGAAAGGAAAGCACAGAGGAAGATATCAGTAATGCTTAAGCAGAAGTTGCCAAGTTGAGTGATGTTTCAACCAAATTTGTCCTTTTGGTGGGATAATTTCGAAAAAAATGATGATGGAAGCTTGGAAGAGACACAGAGAGAGAAAAAGAGAAATGGAAAGATATAATGATAGAGAGAACATATTACAGTGATAAAGAGAGAGATAGACAATGAAAGACGTGAGAGAGAGAGGGAGGATAAGTTTTTTTCAGAAGTATTGTTTGATGTAAGAAGAACACAAGTAAACAGGATGTTCAAAAAAAAAGAAGGGGAATGCCCTTTTGAGAGAGAGACATGAAGAGATACAGAGAGAGGAAGGGCAGTGAAAGGACATGAAGAGTATGAAGAGATTATGTGAAGAGAGATGGAGAAGAAGCTGGATGATGATAAAAAGTATATCAAAAAGTGGAGAGAGGAGTTCAATTGACTGGTCAGTAAAAGAAAAAAGTTGAAGAGCCGAAAATGGAAACCAGCAAGTTGGGCATTGCTTTGAAAAAAGTACAGCTGAACGCTGGACAACGTCGATCAATGGGAGAGCAGAGAGCAAAAAATGAGTGGAAAAGAGGAAGAGAGAGGGAGAGATAGATAGAGGGAGATGGTGGCTGGCTCGTTGGTTGGTTGGCTAGGGGGAGGGTCTGGGACGATGACGGAACGACAGAACGACTTACGAGAGAAATAAAGAGAAAGAGCAAAAAGAGAAAAAATGGAAAAAGAGAAAGAGTTTAGTAGGTTTGAGAGAGAAATAAGAAAACGAGATTTTCACGTTCGAGATTGAACGGGGGGGGGAGGGTGAAATGGTGATGAGATAGCTGTTGCTCTGAGATTGTATCATGTAAAGAGCTGAAGTATGAGAGAGAGAAAAAAAGAATGAGAAGAGAAAGAGAGAGGAAGAGAGAGAGAAAATGTAAGAAGGTAGAAATGCAATGAGAGGGATATATGGTGACGGCAAAAAGAGAAATGATCTTGAAAAGCCTTAAAGCGTTTGTGGAAAGCGTTGATGAAGCTCTAAGCTTATTTCCATAAATAGTATTTCTCCTTATTCATTACATCAGTCTGACTATATTATAATCGGATAGAAGATTAAGAAGAGAATCTTAATTGATTATGTAAAAAACTAAAAATATAAAAGTTTTCTTAAAAGTTTTTCCATCATATTCCGTATTCGATTCATCTTCCGCTCGATGTTTGATAATTGGATTTTCATATTCATCTCATTATTTATATGTTTCGTTAATGCTTTTGCATGAGAATGGGGGATGATGCAGAGATGAGCAAAAAACTGAGAAGAAATGAGCTGCAACGTCTAATGAAGGAGAAGGAGGGAGAGCATTTAATGAAAAAATCTCTTTTAACTTTCAAAAACATTGATTCCGTTGGTCCTTCTCAGACTTCTTCTTCTTCATCATCATCATCATCATCTTCTTCTTCTTCCTATTTCTTTTTCTCTTTTCTTATTTCAGTTCAAACTTTCAATGCAATGTGAGCTCAAAGTGGACAGTGTTCGAGAGAAAAACGATGTTGCCAAATTCTGTTTGTTCATCTCGACTCCGTTCATTGCGCTGTCCATAGATTTCTGCATTCAATCTTAATGCACCTTTTCTTCTTACAAAATAAGTTTACGTGAACGTCCGACGACACGTGGCGGACAACAAAAACGAATCGGATTAGCACGTGAAGTTCAATGCCTTAAGGCGTCATGGACATTAAGGTCACTGTGTGTGCAAGTACGTATGGTTGATTGTGGTTACAATGATACCTCGCCAACACCGCAGGGGGCACACAAGTTCGAACTGATATATTGAGAAGTTAATGTTTGTAGTTTCAATTTGCTTTCCACGTGAATTTACGTGAAATTCAAACTCAAAATTTGACGTGAAAATTTGACGTAACGTGAACTCACGTGGAGAAGGTGAAAACTGGTCATTTTGAGTATTGAGACGGTGATGAACGGTTGCATTGAGTAAAAAAAAAAAAAAAAAGAAAAAATGTAAACATACATGTTACTAGTTGAAGAATGATGAGGAAGACGTTTGTGAGAGGTGGAATGAGGTACGAAAATGATGTTTCGGTTCGTAAAGCAATAATTCGTATTTAAGAGTTTGGAAGATATTGTGATTCAAGCGCCAAAATCAAAAAGAAAATAAAAAACTACTGTGTCTTCATCTTCAGTCAAATTCATTTTTTGTGCGTGGATTTTCCAGGCACGAACTCATTAGTTACTTGGACGACGACACGGTAAATGTAAAGATGATGGTTAGATGAGAGAGTATGAGAGACATCTAACGATGAGCAGCAACACGTCTCCAAGGGCATCCACAGGCCATCAGATGATGATGACAGACGTTTTTTTTCGTCGCAGTTTCTTCACTCTCTCTCTCTCTTTTTTCTGTCTTCCACACTGTTTTGCCGGCTTTTTTCAACATGTCTAGCTATCTCATTATACTATATACTATATCATTCATTAATTTGAATATGGGTAAGTGGGTTGACGAATAATGATGATGATGTGCTATGTAAGATTTCCGTTCAGCTATCTGACCTCCTGAAATGTGAGTGAAGCCGACGAAATCTCAAAAAACATCTGGGGATGAATGTTCGCCAATCATCTGATGACCACAATAAGCAGAACAAAGACAAAGTACTCAACGATACTGAATGTGTGTCTGTGTGTGTCCAAAGAAGTTTTTTTTTTGAATTCCAACAACATATTTCATTTGGAAGAGAAGGGAAATAAAAAATTCCGGAAAAGTGAATGAAATATGAGAAAAAAATGGAGAGTTTTAAAAGTTGCTCCATACTACATTGAGTTTGGAGCTGCGAGATAGAGAGTTTGTAAGGAATGGGGGTAGGGAGGGTAAGAGGTTAAGGGAGTGTTGGAGTGCAAGAACGGTTCAAAGAGAGTAGAGAGCAAAAGGAATATGTATTGGAGAAACTGCATGACTGACTGAATGTTGCAAATGAACAGCAATTGGAAGGGTAAGAGAAAGGGAACGAGAGTAAGAGGTGATGGAGAATAAGCTCAAATGAGGTAATGATGATCAATGAAGCTTCTTGCAAGCATGTATAGAAGGGTGTGTAGATGACTGTTGTTAGTCAAATGAAGCATATGAGTATTCATCTTCTAATAACTACTCAACTAAAGAAATCTCAATTCCAACTCATAATGGCTGACTGAATGGAAATGTTCAGAGGAAAAAAATTTTTTTTTTTGAAATTTGAGAAGTTTAATCGGCCACCTCCCTCTATTGAAACAAATTCTGTGTCATCTTCATTAAATGGAAATATTTGAGTGAAAGCTGCTGCTGATGCTGAGATGAAGGTTTGAGAAAGGAAATGTTTCACCTCAGACAGTCAAAAGCGAGTGAACTCAGCTCAGATTACACGAGGTTCGTGTTGACGAATGATGAAGAGCGTATAGTACAAGCGGAAAATGTCCGAAGAGTAACAACTTGTTTCACTTTGACGGTAATGAACAAGCTCAACATGTTTTCATTTCATATCCTCTTATGGTAACTAATAAGAAGAGTTCAAGTCATTCCATTCAGAGTTCGAAACAAAAGGAAAAAAACTTTTTTTTTTCGTCTTAAACGAAAACGAAAAAAAAATTGAAAAGCAGAGAGATAGTGAGAGTGTAAGAGATGGTGAGTGAGAGGTCATAAGCTTTGTATGGAAATGGACCAGATGTTCAAACTTTTGACCATTTACAGTATTTCAATTGAAATTGAGGAAAAGGAAGAGAGATGAAGAGTTAGAGAGATAGACTGAGAGAGAGAGAGAGAATTAAAGAACGTTCGGCTTCTCGTCTCTTTCAAATTTTTTTTTTGAGAAATATGGGCTTGACAAGTTAAAGACTTATCACTTCCTTAGGGAATTTTATGAAATGCAGCTAACAAAACATAAAGATTTAAACTTTTAGATAAAGTGCTTATGCACTCTCTGACTGTCTCTCTCCTTGTGAGTGGACGTCTTCAATCTCTCTCATTCTGATTCTCTATCAGACTATCAGAGAAGGGAATGGAGAATACAAAACTTCTATCATTGGATCATTACAGAGATTCAATTGGAAGGTGTTTTCTGATTTTTTTTTTCGATAAAGGTTACTGTAGAAGAAATGAAAACAAAATTTTAAAAATGAATTTCATGAAAGTTGAAGTTCAGAAAAATGGTTTCGAAATGAGATATAAATATATGTGTAGATTAATAGAGAGATAGAGAGAGAGAAAAAGACATGAAGAGAGAGAGAGAGAGAGAGAACGGCTATGCGAGAGCAGCGGTAAAAAAAGTTCAATCAATATGCCATTTTTCATATTCGAGTTCTCTGTAACATCTCTCGATTTTCTGATCCTTCACAAGTCTCAAATAGAAGAAGAGAGTATCAGGAAGAGAGAGAGAGTGAGATAGAGTAAGAGTGATGTGCACTCTCATCGTATTAGCAAAACTTAGAGAGAATCAAATGAAAACGAGCAAAAGAAGGAGACACTACGAGTCTGGATGATGTGCTTTTCCTCTCCACGCACACCACACACACACCCTCTGACTCTGCTCGTTCCTTTTTATTTGCTCTTTACATAGTTTAACTGTTCTTCAAAAGCTTCGTGCAGATATATTTCTACTTCCTTAAAACTTCTCCAAAAACCTTATTATTCTAATTGAATCGTTGTCACTTAGACTTTCACGTAAATTTACGTGGCCCACGTAAACAACCCCATGCACACCATTCGTGTTAATCATTTGTCATTAAGAACAAGCTGATGAGCGGTTGCATTCAAAATGATGTTTAAACATGATCAAATGACAAGCGAATGTTTTGATTTTTTTTGAAAATTTTTGAAAAAATCGTTTAAAACATTTAAAAAGGTTCTCCTCTTTAATATTTTGAAATTTTATAAAAGGAATGATTAGGAGAGGGCGAGAGAGAGCGTACCGCATTCGTCATCTGTGGATTGCGGCCGAACTGTGATAACATTGGATATTGCAGTAGAGACTGATTTTGAAAGTTAAACAAATCTTAATATGCATTATAATATATTATATACATATAGTTAGTATACTAACCTTGATTGTTAAAATTTGGAAAAGTTGATGATTCGAGTGATTGTTGAAGGGCAGCATTGAGATTTGGAATCTGAGTTGTTGTTGTGGATGATACAGAAGGTGGTTGCTACAATATGAATGAATGAAATCAAATGTGTTGAAGAAAAGTGCTCTAACCTGTTCAGCGGGTGCTGCTGCACTCTGCTGACTTCCTTCCGAAGATGAATCAGTTGATCGAGACTGTGAACGAGCTGAAAGGATGAATTGTCATGCAATGTCAAATGAATTTCAATGAACTCATACTCGAATCGCTGTTATTCAATCCATTGGTCTGTCCAAAATGACCATGGGGATGTTCTGATAATGGAAGTGTTTGGTTAAAAGATCCATCTGAATGAATTATATGATATAAGGTTAGATGACGTCTTCAACATACCCAATGTTTGAGTTTGCATAGTTAAAGGAGGCGTACTTTGATAAGATTCAGAATCGTTGATTACATCCAACTGAAAGAGAAAAAAATGAATGAAAAAGGCCAACTACTGATGAGTTTGAGAAGTAAAGGGAGGTTTGTTGAAGTGAAGAAATCAACAACTATCCATTTCTTTGGGAATTCCTTCTCTTCATCTCTCTTTCTCCATCTCTCTCTCTACTACCTCTCATTGCTTCACTATGATAATATGATTCTCTCTCTCTTTTCTTTCTCTTTCCATAAATGGGCAGCTGTTAAAGAGGGAAAAATATAAAAAGAGAGTAGAACAGATGAGGATTTAATCATAAAATAATTAAAAATATGAAATATTCGAGAAATTCGTTTCTTCCTTCAACTGTAATGACCTAGAAATGATTTGTGGTAAGAGACAAAGCCTTGTGAGTTGACGATTCACATATTTGAAAACAAAAGATCTTCAATTGTTTGAAACAGATGAGTTTGACCAATATGAGATTGAGATTCTTTCATTCCCTTTTTTTGTAATTCAAATAACTTCACGGGAACTTCTTCAATGCTCACACCTTCTTACCCTCCAATCGTTACTCTCTTCAATGGCTTCACATGATCAGCCCAATACATCTGGATAGTACTTCCAAGTTTGGAATAGATCATCTGTTCTATAGTTACTAGCACATTCTTACTCTCATTAATACTTTCTCTCACAAGATTCAATGAGGGAAAAGTTTCTGACCTCTCTCTCTCTCCAGCTTCAAGACTTCTAATCCTTACCCACTCCTCTGCCTTCTCTGTTTCCTTCTCTCTCTCTCTCTTCCTCACCCTCTCTCTCTATCTTTTGTGACTTTTTTTGGAAATTGTTTTCGAATTAAACGAATAACAAGTAAGAATAACATTTGAATTCTTTGTTTTGCAAGTATTTGCTACCGTAGTACACGAAATCTTCGAAAATCCAAATAAGGTACCCAGGAGTAACTCAAATTCAAATCATCCTTAGCTCATCTTCGATACTACATCTTCAACTCTGAATTCAAAAACTGCCGCCTTAATAGCGGTTTACCAGTCATCATAGGATAGTTGTTCATTTTCCAAAATTGAACAGTTGAGTAACAGGAAAATCTCTTTCAATCTTTCTCTCTATTTCCCTCGTGCCACCCGGCGACACTTCATCCTTCCCTGAATCTTACAGTTTTTATACCAAAAAAGGCCCGACGCACAGTCAGCCTGCCATGTTCAGGCTGTTGGGAAAATTTGATGAAAAAAAAACTTTGGAATATACAGTATGAAAGATAGAATGGGATACTCCGATATGGAACTGGTAAAGGGAGAAGGGTTGCAGAAGAAACGCTGCTAGGTAAGATGGATATCTCCTCAATCAAGGAAAAGGAACGAATACATAGATTTAGTTCTAAGCAAGCGAACAGATAAGCTTCTAAGAAGCTTTGAAATTGAAAAAAACTGAGATACAATAGAGGTTAAGCTGAATCAAAGCTGTCACACACGGTTTCAGGATGGAAATGGCGCAACGAACTGGTCAAAAGGTCAGATCGAAGAGAAGATTGAGGGAAGTCTTAATGAAATTGAAAAAAAAACAAAGCACATGGCAAGGCAACATCTGCCGTAACAGTTTGAATAAAAGTTTTGAAAAAAAAAGAAAATGAAGAGCTTACCCAAAGCTTATCAGCGTGAGGTCGAAAGATTTCGTTGGTTATCATATCTGCTGAATATGAATAAGAGCTTGATTAGAAAAGTAAACTAAACTGTCAATTTTGAAATGAAATAAAAAGAATGAAAAGAACTTTCAACTATCATGAAGGCGGAGCTTACTGTACAAGGAGAATGAGAAGATGAAGAAGGAGTAGGGAGAAGAAGAATGAAGGAAGAAGATGGTATGGATATGACGAAGCCCATGAACACTTCTGTACTTTACCAATGAGAAACGAAACGAATTCATATGAGAAAGGGCCATTTTCTAGTTCTCCGAATTCGAATTTGTACGTAACATCTCACATTACGTGAACTTCACGTAACGTCGCATCTCATATGCTAATGAGCTTACAAATCATTTATGATGCTCAGACGTTCAGAAGCGGTTGTATTCAATGTAAGAGAAAGAATATAAAAACTATTTTAAGTAAATGTTATTCATATTATAATTATAATTATAATGTTTCACAAAAAAACATTCCCACACATATAGCTAGCACATACACACACCACACACATCCACACTTGGTCGTGTTCTTGTTATTGGAGTTTAAAATATGAAAATGTAAATACCTTTGACGACTTCTGAGATTTCCTTATTCGTTTATTGATCGTTGATCTGTTTTATAAGTCTTTCAGACTTCTTTTTATTTTCTTAGAAAATAAAGAAAAACTTTTTTTTTATTTCAAAACTGCTTTATCTCTTGGAGTAGATGATCTTATAGATCAAATTGCTCTTTGAAAATGGGTTGGGAGTTGGACTCCAAATGAAAATCGCTAGGCGACTTCAATAACCAATGGCAGTACGCTCTCAGAGCTTTAAACTGAAATGAATGAGATGTAAGTGCACATAATCATACGACAAACAATGAAAGAATGAGTTACAAGATGAAAATATACAAAAAAGGAAAGAAAACCAATGAGACCATAGAGTTTACAAGATAGAATGACTGATAACACATTCTCTCTCTCTCTCTCTCATTGGCTATAGAGAGAAGAGAACGAGGAGAGAGAAAGAGAGAGAGAGAGTAATTAATCTGAGGAAATAAGTTTTTGAAGAAGAAAAGTGAATATCAAACGAAAAAAAAATGAAAAGCGTTCGGCTATAAATGAAAGTTTAAAGTGTTTTTTTGTTATCGAACTTCATCACCTTTCTTTTTCGAGAATACAAAAAGGTGACGCAAAATCTAATGTGAATGGAATTAGTGTGGTTCCTGGTGAATGAGAATCGAGCTTGTGATTGGGATATGAAAAGATATAGTGAGGATGAGATAGAGAGAGATATAGAGGGAGAGAGGGGAACATAAAAAAAGGTGAAAGAAGATGATGAAGAAGAAGTTGAACAAGATGAACGAAAAAGAAACAATCAAAGAAAAGCAGTGTGTTTATGAAATTATAAAAATATATATTTAAAAGAAGCGAAGCGAACAGGGTGGAGTTACGAAAACGAGGAAAACGATAGAATATAGTTGTAGGAAGACAACTTTTTCACAGTCAATCTAGGCGTTCAAGAGAATGACGGAGGAAAAGGAGGAGAATACACGTCGATCGAAAGTATTCTGATGACGAGGCAAAAAAAAAGTTATACAACATTGAAAGTGACATTAAAAGTAACAAAGAGGATGGTTGTAGAAGAAGCCTCTATGGCAGAGACAAGAAACAGGAAAAAATGATGCTTCGAGTGGGTATGCCTTCAAAATCACAAAATGAAATTCTATGTTAAGAAAGATGAACAGCAGCAGCTTACAGGGTGAACGCTGATTTACATTTTCACATCCTCACCAAGATTCAGCTGCCATACGTTTCTCTCTCTCTTACTATGTGATGATGTCTCATTTGGTTTTTCAAAACGATTTTGCCACTCAAAACTTATAACAGGGAAAACATCCAAAAACAGTCATTGGCCAATATATACTATAAAAGAAATGTTAGAAGAAGCGCAACAAGAAGACGGTAAACGATTATTCTTCCAGACGAACGTGGAACTGAATAACCCGTTATGGAAAACTGGTGGTCGTCGGACGACGATGAAGGTCCGAAAAAAACGGTCGGACCGTCATCTATGTTCCCCTTTGCGTGTGTATCTCTTTCTATGTGAATCGGATGAGGACAACGACGACAAATTTGACAACATTCAATGTCCAGGTGAAATGAGAAGAAGAAGAAGAGGTTCGGGGGTTGCAGATACGTTTGGTCTGGTCTCCAACATTTTGATTCTGGAGACTCTCTATGACACCCTCCATTACATCTAGCCATGTTGATTTTGAACGTCGTTTTCTCATTTTGCTCTCTTGTCTCATTCATTCTTTCTCTCTCTCTCTCTATCTTCCTCTCTATGTCTCTCTTTCTCTCCCTCTTCATCTCTCATTTTGAAGGTTTGTCTCGTTTTCGGCTAAAAAAACGTCTGAAGATAGCAAAAGAACGAGATTGTAAGGTGAAAGACATGTTTCATATGTTGCTTTGGACGATATATACTCTTACTGTTCATCTGAAAGCATAGAATAGAAAAAGAATCTTTTTCATTTCACAATTACTTTTCAGAGTTCTATAGAGAGAGAGAGAGGGTGGATGAGAGAGGTTGCTCAAGTAGTGAGCTTCTATCTCAGAGCTTAGAAGAGAAAAAAAGAAAGAGAGAGAGAGATTGTATATGAGATGGATGAAAGTGAAAAGGTAAAAAAGGGTGTCTGATAATAGAAGGGTGGGTGAAGGAAGAACACAAAAAGTACGTAAGAAGGGTAGAAATACGAAGAAGAACTTCAGCTGTTTGCATTTTTTTCATTTGTAGACGGCAAAATGTCTGTGTTACACCTTTGAAAATAGAACAAAAAATGAGCATTTGTTGGCGGTGTAAGTGTATGAAAGGTAGGAAATGCTCCTTCAAATTAATTAATTTCTTATTTCAGATTGGACGATGGTTCATATCCAAACTCAACTCACATACGCATATACACAACACTATCACCATTTCTATATATTCAATTGAAGTAAATAAGCGACTGCGTTAAAACATATTCTCAAATTTTTTGATGAGCACATCTGGTACAATGCTATCTGATATGAAATGAGATGAATTCAGAAGAGAGACGTAACATAGCAAAAAGCCAAAAGACACATACAGCAAGTGATGGAACATATGATTGGCTGAAGATGGCAGACAGCACACCTTTGCCATCTCACCACATTCAACATACACACAGAATCGTTTTTTCAAAATTTCAATAAAAAAATAGAAAATACAGCATATTAGATATAAGAAGAACTCTTCACTAAGCCATTCCACGTCTTTCTTTTGACAATCAATCGAGCTGAGAGATGAAAAAGAGCCCAAAAAAACGTCTTTACAGTCTCACCTTCTGCTCTCTTTAGATTTTCGCTTTCTATCTATTGCTCTTTCTTCGGTCATCCTTCTCTTTCTTCCTCTCTCTCTCTCTCGAACTATCGCTCTCTGCAAACGGTCAATGTATTGCTCTACAAGGGTTTTCGTCGATCTTAGCGATCCCAGTCGTCGATGTTCCCCTCTCACCCCTGCATCCTTCATTCCTCCTTAGTGCTTCCCTCTCGCACCCACAACCCCACCCTACTAACCTTTTCCATCTCTTCTTTTTCAAAGTGAAATTTCGAGGTTTTCAATGCTGTGTTAGAAGAACAAACAAACTTTTATGAGCAAGCAACACGCGAAACGAAGAGACAGACGAAATAGTTTAAAACGTTCACCTTTCTCTCTCTCTCTCTGTGTTCGCAATCTCTATCTCTTCCACTCTCTTTCTATCCATCATTCTCTCTCTCTCTCTCGTTTTCTGAAAAATACAAGAAAAAATGAAAATATAGTAATACCTCAGAAGTATAGTATAGAAAAAGAACTTCTCCTTCTATCTAACTATGTGATGTCTTTTAATGGCCATCAAGGGACAGATGGGCGGAGTTATATGTGGCCACCCGTTCAGAAAAAAGCAAAAAATGCAGAAAAATGTTGTGATTTCAGCATTATTTATAAGGCAATATGTGTAATTGCTTTCGAGAGTTGAATAGAATGAAAAGCGATGGACATTCAACTTGAACATTCACAGCCATCTCGAGCATTATCCTATTTCAGCTTAAACACGACATGAACACCAACTGACGACGCAGAGGAGGGGGGGTCACAGAAAAAGAGCCGCAGCAAAAAAACTTTTAAAAGTGCACATGTACTTTACAAGAGGAACACGTGAACGTCTCACGTAGAGAGAAACAAGAGAGAGAGAGAGAGAGAGAGAGACGTCTACTTCCTTTAATATAAAAATGAAATGTTTTGTTTTACTGTAAAGATGTATGAAGAACACAACTTCTCAAGGTCATTTTCGTTTTCGAATAAAAAAAAAAAAAGTTTTTCGTCCTCTCTAGTCTACATGAACGAAAGCAGTTTATATGAATAAAGTGAGAATTTAAAATGAAAAAGTTGACAAAACTTAAGTCAAAATATTCATAGAAGAGTTAGAAAGACGTATTTGATCAAACTTCATCCTGGAGACTCGCAGACGTTTTTTTTGATCTCTCCCTTCGAAGAAAAGACAAACAGATAGTCTTGCATTCACTTGATACTATGTGATAGAGTGATTGCTCTGTCCTAACTCTCTCTCTCTCCCTCTCTCTTGCTCTAACCTTACTCATTTCATTTTCATTTCATTGCTGTTAATTCTCTCTTCACTCTTTTTTTCCATTACATAGCCAATATGCCTATGTGCCTATGTGCGCATATGTGTCTGTGTGTAATCTATAAATGGTCATCTCACCCGACCACCCAGTTCGCTTCTGC
Organism: Auanema sp. JU1783; assembly: GCA_943334845.2. NCBI lineage: Eukaryota > Metazoa > Nematoda > Chromadorea > Rhabditida > Rhabditidae > Auanema > Auanema sp. JU1783. The sequence goes on along the minus strand of CALQYR020007493.1, from coordinate 34,054 downwards.
TGGAAGAAAGCTTCCAGTTAAACAGGAAGATTAGTCTCTATCAGTAGTCCAACAATACTTTCATAAAAATATATTATCCATCAAAAAAACCTATTAAAATTTCACATAAAATGAGATTTTTTCTATTCGGACGCGAGAGTGAACGATGGAGGATGAATAGACTTTCGAAGTTCTCTTCCGACACCGAAATCTTTTTTTTTATCAAAAGAGGATGAAGCTCAACGTATATCGTCACTCAAATACATTATGGGTGGTCATTATAAGGATTTAGTGTCTCAAGACGAATCTTCTAACAACTCACAATGATATATCGTTCCAAACATTTTTTGTCTTCCACCCAATCGATATACGGGTTACTAGTGCTTGAACACCAACCTCATCATTTTCCTCATTTCTCATTTTGTTATTTTAATTTCTTTCTTCTTCCATAATCACATTTACACATTTGTCCTTCATATTCAATACTTTCAAACTTCTTTTTTTTTCGTTTTCGACCATATCTCTTGGATCCTCTTTCAATCCTCCCTCCTTCTCAAGGACATCAAATTATGGTTTTTTGGATGAAATTGACGAAACTTTCAAAGTTCGTTCTTTCATTCAAAAACATCTTTTCTATCTTTATTAACCTTCATATGATTCCAATTTATATCCCTCTCTCTCTCTCTTTCGCTCTTGCTTCAATTTATCTGAAATCGCTATCCATTCGAATAAGTTGATCATTTGATCGCTACATATCACGGATCCTCATTTGATCTACACCTGATCTACGTAACCCTCCCATCTCCCTTTTTCATCCTTATATTCGCCTAATGTAATCAATATTTTTAAAATTTTGAATTTTTTGCCCTTTCAGCTTACTTCTTTCACACACTGTTTCTCTCGCTTCGTGCGGCGCCCAACTTCACGTTTACGATTTTGTACTTCTGTTTCCGTGACCGGTCAATCGTCACTTTTCATTTTCCATTTCGTTCTCGCACTTGATTTCAGTTTCATTCTCCCATATGTAGAATTCGGAGTAGGTTTTCATTCTTATTAGCAAGCTGATGGTAGCAGTTGGCCCTCTGTACCTTGCTTAATTAATTTCATTTCCGTACTTGTTGTACCTTGCTTAGCGGTTGTTCTCTTGTGTAGGTGTATAGTCCTATAGACTTGAAGAACTTTAAGAAACTTTTAATATCTTTATTAAATTTGTATGAGTATCATTTTTTTTTGATTTTCTCTAAAAATTATCGTTTCTAGATTGGGTCAAAGGACATCATGATAGGATTGTCGGTGAAAGCACATTTGCCATCAGAATGGATTTTGACAAGACAGACGGTGAACCAACACCGGGTGACAGAATAGCTCCTCCTAGGACCATTGGTGATAGTACATCCGGACATAATACAGTTGGAGACAATATCAACGGAGATAATACGTATGGATTTATCACGTTGGGAGATAATACGTACGGAGTGAGGATGAATGGAGCCATAACCAATGGAGATAGTACGTAAGGAGAAAGAACATAAGGAGAAAGAATGAAAGGTAACGGAACTGATGGTGATAATACCCATGGACCCAATACTGATGGATTTAGAATAAGAGGAGAAAATATATTTGGAGACAATACGACAGGCCCCAATACAGACAAGCCATAGACAGGAGCAAAAGCATACGGTTCGAGAACTACAGGTGACATAATAGATATGGGTATAGGTAAATTTCTGGTTGATTCAGGTGCCAACGGAGTTTCGGTGGGGATTGCCTGTCGCTTCTCTCGGACTTTCTCCTCCTACAAATGGTTCGATTTGCATTATTTTTTAAATTCATTATTTAATCTTTAAGTGTGTTATTCACCTTGCCGTATGCCATTTCCTCAATTGTCGCCCAAAGAGAAACCCATCGCTGTGACATGGACATATCCTTATACTGAGTCAGATTGAAGTTAGTTTTATAATTATTCAACCCTGAAAAGTGAATGAGAGAAATATGTTGGAGAGAGGTGGATAAAGAGAGAGGGAGGGAAGATATACCATGTTCGTTATGTAGCTTTTCGATTTGATTGGATTCCAAGAACGCGAAACCGTCCTCTTTGAAATCAGTTTTCTGTTTCTTGTCGAATGATTTTTTCATTTTCTTGAATGTTTCCGAAATATTGTTTGAAACTTCGATGAGAGAATCAGAAATACCGAAGGACTGCATATGTTTCAATACCTTTAAAGGTTTTCAATGATCTCTTAGCCATCATATCCGTTTCCTACCTTCATGGCACTTTCGACTGTTTTTCTTGCTCCAGACAGCTCCATGATCGTTTGCAAAATGATATCTTGATCTTCCTTCTTCATTCCTGTTTCTTCTAATATCTGAATCGGAAGACCTCTCATTTTCGAATTTATTTCCTACCTCTGGGATGGGCAAAATCTGATCCTCAGATTCATCCTTGTACAAAGGGAATATTGCTGGAGACAGAAGCTGTTGACGTCTCTTGTCGTCAGCCACGACGGGAAACAAACGAGGGCTCAAGATTCTCATATTGTTTTCCTTTCCAGGAGAGATGCTTGTGATGAGTTCGAGAATCCCTTTGACGTCCATGTGGCTCTTCTACTCTTACTCTCTTTTAAATTACAACAAAGTGTGAAGTGTACCTCTTTCCGTCTTGATGTCTCAGTCTCCATCACTATGTCATACATTCTCTTGCTATAAACTAATCGAGAGTTTCTATGTTGTGTCGGTTTTGACATGTGTTTTTGAATGCTCAATAACTTTGAATACGTTTTCATCCAAGTGCTTGCTGTCTCAGAACTATTACTCTTTGCAAAAATAGTTAGAAGCAGGTTGGACATGGTCTTTATGGGTTTGGGATTTGTGCCTAACAGCGATGGTGCTTTGGATAACTTCTTGATCTTAAAGTAGTGACGCTTAGAATGATTATGTTGTTGTTTATGAACATGATTACTTGCAATCGCTTGGGCTCAATAAGTCGATGAGGACTTCGCTTAGTTCGATATGACTTCAGCTTATCAGTACCGAAGCGATATTTGATTCTGTAAAGAAGTAGGATTTGTTTTGTTCCAAAATGCACTGTGTTGTATAACGCCCCTTTCGTGATATGCACACGTATAATGGGGTTCACGAGCATACATAAACCACTGACATCATTACAGTGACGTCAAGATTTTTCGGTCTTTAATTTCAAAAGTGGAGTACCTTCGTCTGTTTAATGAAATTAATGACTTCTCCCATAAATGACGTCGTCGCGCATCATACAAACATTTTGCAGACAGGTGAACTTCTCTGACAAATTTGATCTTATTCAAACAGTTACCGAATGTGTCGATGTTGCCTGTTAAGGTAATGATAACATGATTAGAAGGATGAAGAGAGAAAGATAACATGACACTTACCATAACTCATTTCCTTCTTCAAATGCTTAGCTAGTTGAGCAATCAAAGCCTTGATGGAGTATAAATACCAATTATGATGAAGCTGTTTGATGTTCTGGAAGCCTTGCTCATCCAGCTGTATAGCTTTCAATCGTTTATCAACGATCTCGCCTATAATTGAACAGAGAAAGATAGTTGCATAGTAGAAAAGCCTTACAGCTAATGTGAGGCAAGACATGAAGAATGAGGATTAGAAATCCCAGCTTACTCACCATTCGAGTAAAGACAACTGTTGAACGGATACAACTGTGTTGTTAGTAAACTACAAGTAATTAACCTAATTTCTTTGTTCAATTTAACTGCTTGTTGATTCGAGACGTTTAATAACACGCGGCGACTAGTGTTATAACTTCATCTAAGTACAAGCTATCTAATTCAATTAACTTTGGATCAGAAAATCATTTACTAAAAAGAAAAAAAATGATTTGAGATGCTGTGTTTCCCCCTGTTTTCCTTTTTCTTTCATTCTTCAACGTTCAATTCCCTTTTTCATTAACGTAAATGTAAAAAAAAAAGGAGAAGAAAGTTGAAATGCAACCGCCCTGTTCGATCTGCGATATGAGACTGATCATTGACGCATCATAATTTGAATTTATGCTAATTAGTTGAATCAATCGATAATATTTATTATATGGAGGCAATGATTGCAACGATTTATAATTCGTCTTATTAATTATTATTAATTAATTAATTAATTATTATGATAATATACTTGGTGATAGAACAGTAGCCATGAGAACTGATTTTGAGAGAATTGAGGGAGATGCAACACCGGGTGATAGAATCGCTCCTCCCAAGACCATTGGTGACAGTACATCCGGACATAATACTGTTGGAGACAATATCAACGGAGATAATACGTATGGATTTATCACATTAGGAGATAATACGTACGGAGTGAGGATGAATGGAGCAAATACTAGTGGCGATAACACATATGGGGATAACAAGTATGGCGAGAGTATGAATGGCATTCCAACACCTGGTGATAACACATACGGTGATAGTACGCCTGGATTGAGGATGAGAGGAGAGAAGAGAGATGGAGATAGTACCTGAAAGAAAGTATGTTAATTATGCTATGATTCTTCCGGCTGTCTGTCTTACTGTTGGTCCGAGAATAGATAAACCATATATGGGTGAAAACATATAAGGTGATAGTACGGTAGGATTGAGGACTGCGACTAAAGACCTTTTCGTTCTATCATTTGCCTGAAAGTTGAAAATTTGTTTTTACTCACTCCTTTGATGATTAGCTTACAGTCGTATTTCGAGCAATCAAACGAACTTTGTCCCACAAACCATTCTCTCTTTGTTCGCTGGTTTGATTACGGTAGCTTTCAAGATTGAAACCATCTTGGAGGTCCAAACGAACACCTTGAAATGATAATTGAAACAGCTTATTATCTTGTTCTGATACCCTGTTTCGTATATATATCTTCTATTTGGTTACTTTCTAAGAAAGTAAAACCACGTCGATCCATGTCAACTGTCTGTCGATTGTTGAAGGACTAAGAGAAAGGAGATCAGTGGTTGTTTCAGTATAGTTCTCAAACTTTCTTCAATTCATCAAAATTTTTTTCGATTCTCTCAGTAACTTCAATCAGTTGTCCATCTAAGCCAAAAAAGTTCATATTCTCAAGAACTTTCATGGCGTCGTCAATAGTGTCACGAGCTCCAGATATATCCATAATGAGTTCCATGACTAATTCGCGATCCTTCCCTTGTAACCCCGTAATTTCCAGCAGCTAAACAGAGTTTATCATCTTTTGAACCCTCGATCAGTTTTTTTTCGAATTCGCTCTATTAGACATTGAATGAATGCCAAAAAAAATATAAAAATAATGGGGAGAGTGTTGCAAACAGAAAACTTTGGAATGAAGTTCAATGTAATATATCTTTAAATAAGGTTGCGGGGGGAAGAGAACCTTATTTATGATTTCGAAAGAAGTGGAGAGAAGAAGAGAGAAACATAAAAGGAGGAGAAAGGAGAGAGATTTAGCGAAGTGGAAGATGAAGAGAGAAAGAGAGAGACAGACTCAATTTCTCTATGATAACGATTCTCATAAGAAAACACTTTTTCTTTCGTCACGGTAATCCGAAAGATCAATATTTCAAAGACCGTTAGATGAAATCCGTAGAAGCTTCATACCTTCGGAATTGGAAGAATCTGTTGTTCTGTGTCATCGTTATAAAAAGGTAGAATGGATGGTGATAGACTCCCTGTGACGTCCGATTTATCCGGCATCACCGAAGCAAAGCGTGGACTGAAATTCGATAAAGGTGTCAAAATTTGGATAACAGCCTGTTCAGCAATCAAACCTTAAAAACTTTAAATTTGCATTTTTCTGGAACTTCCTCCCGGAATTCTCGACGGTTCCTATCAATTGATATGCTTCTCGAACAATTGGTGGTAGTAATTGCTGCAAGCGATATTGATTAGAGGAGTATGGTGATCATGTTGTATCATGTTGTATCTCCCTCTTCCCCCACCCCTCTACCCATTAGTAGAGTTTATAAAGATCAGAATGTGAGGACCGTTAGATTGACTATAAAAAGAGATTTTATGAGACTCTTTACGGTAGTGTACAGGAAATGCGCGGAACTTTTTGATCGAGAATGAGAACATTTTGGTCGTTTGATGGCAAAAGAACCTTCAACGGATTTGAGATGAGGATGTCTCTCAATCACAAAAACCTTTTTTTCAAAACTTTTTTTTTGGAAAAAATTGGATTCGAGCGCATGGGAATAGCTAAGAGATCAAATAATCAAACAGTCATCCTGCTTGACAGACTTATTGGAATGAATGATAATAGATTTTCCTTTTTCTTTTCGTATAAGGAAAAAGGTGTTATCGGGATATGAAAAGTGAAAACAGCTCTCATGTATGCGTCTTGTTTACCTTCTGAGCTTCTGAATAAGAAGATGCTTCTTCACGATCTAATACAAGATCCAACATTCGCATATCATAGACCTTGGCTCCTTTCTCCTTGGCTCGAATGTCCATGGCTTTCTTGACTCCCAATAACTTCTTATAGCTTTCAGTCCATTTCTTTCTTCAAACCGATAAGAGATTTCAATTCATATTCCATTTGAAACAATCACCTCTTCTGCGCTTCTTCCTTCTTATCAATGAGAAGACGGATCATGTTGACCACTTTCTCAATGGCACTCTTGTCAGCTGTCTTTAGATTCGGCATTTTTTCCATTTTCTTAACCTGAAGTACACAGGATATGCCTTGATTAGGATTTTCTGACAACTAACGTAGAAACCCTCGCTTCCATCTGATTTGCTAACCATATCAGTGACTAGGCGGTAAGGACTTCTCTTGGCTCGACGTCTTAGATGTCTCATGAAGTTTACTTTGTTCAATTTTTCCTTCGCTGATTTTTCTTTTTTTTGCAATTCCTAAGAACCTACGTGAGAAAAGACTATTTCAACGATTCTACCTTCAAAATCTTCTTCAGTCGTATGAGCTTCGACTGTTTTTTTCCAATTTTTCTGATCAACAATGGTTTTCCGATTCCAGCGTTCACCTTCGCAGATTGTCTGAACAAAAAAATTTTTTCTCACTTCGTATATTCGCTTTGATTTCTTGAACTCACGATTTCATTGTCATAACTGAAGAATATCCCTCGTTTTCTTGATTCTGGATATGTTTGATCTCATTTGTAGACAATCTTAAACCAGATTTTTGTAATGAAAAATAAATTATTATTAAAATAACCTTATGGGTTTTTGATCCATCTTATCCTTTGCTTCTACCACACAACGAGCTGAGTATACTAGATCTTTGGAATCTTTTATCTTGTTTAAACATTTGTAGAATGTCTTTCGATCAGCTGAAGCGAATAGTACCATGCATGTGGTTAACTATAGCACATGTGTACCTCTGTCCAAGTTCTTATAAACATCTTTGCCTAGTTGTCCTATTAGAGCTTTGATAGAGTGAATGTACCAATTGCTATGTATTGTTCTCATGCGATCAAATCCTTTTTGATCTAAGCGAACTTTCTCTATCACTTCACGTCTATCTGGTTGTCCTGGCGGTACATGGCAATTACCTTAAACGGATGAACGTTCAAGATGATGATCCTCATCACTTACCAATGCTTAACAATGAAACTAATAGTAAGAGGGATGTTCTCATTACTGTAAGTATTTGCTAGTCTACAGTATTCTTCACTCTACTGTACTACAAGGATTCTAGTCCTAGCAGAGCTATAGGTTCTCCTGAAATTGAAAATTTTCAATTAGAAGGTCTTGTTTCATTCGGATATAATAAAGAGTGAGAAAAAAAGGAAGACGAATAAGAAAACGAAGCGTGTGGAGGTCAAAAGAAGATATTTCGGATGCTGGCTCATGATCTGGTGATAATAAAGGAAAAGAGAACGCATTTCTCATCTTTGCCTTAAGATAAGGAATGCCTAGAAGATCCTTAATAAAGAGAAAGGAAGATCCGTCTCCATTCCACCTTTCATGGCTTTCAGTCTTCAGTCTTTATATAGCAACGATGCAAACACTATTGGAAACATAAAAAAGTTGGAAAAAAAAGATTTGAAAAGAGACGAGCCTGGATCTTGAAACGAATGATGTTGTTAAACAGAAGTTAATTTCTTCCAAGGACTTGAAAGGAACTTTCTGATTTCTGATATGCTGAGGTCAGAATTTTATGTTTAAGCAAAAAAATCTTACTTGACCCATTTTGATTTCTGATGATTCGCTGCAGACTTGTGAGTTTCGTTAACTACCAGCTTGAATGGCCATGCGATCATGAATCGTTTATCAGCACGCTAGTGGCTATTCTACTGTACAATGTATACACTCAAATATTACTGTGGAAAGTGAAATCCATAGAATTGAAAGCACCTTATTCAGAATGAACGTATTTGCAAACCAATGACCTCAGCTGAATTTGTTCACACATTATAATTTTCGTTGTTGAACTGCTTTAATAAGCGGATTTCATATCATTTTTCTGTCATAAACCATGTAAGGTAGTATCTTCGAATATAATGACATAGCTTGTTACTCATAGATGCTTTTCGACAGATAGATGGAGTTCACGTACTTCACGTGAGAAGTCCGGACTGTAACACTTCAAGTTCATTTTAAACGCGCTGCACGCACTGAACGGTTGTACTCTCCCCAAGCTGTTTTCAAATTACGCAATAAACCGTTTGTCGATATTTGCATATTTTATCTTGTTTATTAATTATGACAAAGTATTTTCATCTATTTATTGTTGCCCTTTTCCAGATGATGATGCTGAACGATAGTTCTGATGATGATTGTGACTTCTATGTTTCGGAAAAACATTATTCAGAAGGTCTCTCTCGTGCTCTTGCGAATGGTAACGATCCTGATCGTGATTTTTATAATTTTTCAGTGGATACCGAAGCTGAAGTTTTCTATACTATTTTAATTAGCTTCATCAAATTCTCTCAGGTTTCGACTCTAACAGACGTTCCGGAAAATTCGAATTCAGATGTATCTGACGCCTATATTGAATCAGTTAGTTTCTGCTATGAAATAGCGTGCATTCATCGTTAAGGAAGAGGAAGAAGTAATCGCAGGTGAGCCACTCACCGCACTTATGGAATATCATCGAAAGTCTTTACTTTTGAATGAGTTGTGTTCATATATTCATGATTACAACCAGTATATCTCTGTTTTTGGCGGTGAACTGTTAGCAATGAGGCGAGAATGATGAAATTCGTTATGAAATACTTCTTCATGTTTCAGATTGTCGTTGAAAGAAGAGGTTGAGCTATTTCTGTTTATCTTATAACGGTTTCGCATCCCATTCAGACACTATCTGACAATGCGAACCTGAGAAAGCAACTATCACGCTGTCGGAAACAGGCAGAGTTCTGTAGGAAAGTCGGAGATTTGCTATGCAAGTTTCTAGATGTAAGCTGCTAATTAGTTAAGAACTCCTAGTATATCACTTCAGATCAATACTTATGATGAGAATTACAAGCAACTGGAGGCCGAAATTAAAGTTTTTGAAAACTTGCCTGTAGGGTTATTTGAATCTTTAACTCATACCACTTATTACAGTGGACCTCTTTCATAACCGATGATGTGTTCATGAATCCTACTACTGGCCTGGCTTGGAAGTTCATTGGTGTTTTCCAGAAGTTCGATAATGTCACCAAAACTTTTCTCAACCAGTTCCTAAAATATGTGTAAGTGCTACCATCGTCTTGTATTTCTCATGTCTCTCCAGTGACTTGATCAAACTTTATAAAGAAAGTGGAGATTTGGAAAACATTTGTCTGCATAAGGTGAGAGTTTTGTGTACAGTTTGTATTCGTGAAGCATATTTTCCAGAAGGAAACTCAGATGGCCTCCTTGACACGAAGTTCTCTCTTACTTTCTCATGTCACAAACAGATTGACCAACGAAATGAATAATTACCAAGCAGCCTTGGGATTCAGTATCATCAAAACTTTTCTGAACTTCTACCAATACTTGTGCAGCTTCTTCAAGAAACTCTTTCCCTTTGTGTATATCTTTTAATTCCATTTGTTCTGTTTGTATAAAACGTTTTTCCTAGGATTCATTCCGTCTTTCCGTTTTATAGTTAATCTGTTTTGCTCTTACGGATACTTATTAAGTTGTTGATATTGTTTTCTTGTGAATAAAGCTACGAACTACTCCGCCCACGTGTCTCATTTGCATAATTCAGATTTCCACGGCAGAGACTCAGCCAATAGCGAGAGCCCACGTTAGTCTCACTTATGCTAATTTACGTTAACTACGTGCTTGTTTTGAGAACGAGCGTCATTTGTTGAATTAAGTACATACAGATAGGTTGTCAGGTGAATATTTCAGGATTTTAGAGTACGTACAGATAGGCTGTCAGGTGAATACTTCAGGATTTTCGAGATTCAAAATTTTCATTGTTTAGGCCTGTTAAGACAATTTATGACTTTCATTGATGAAACGCACAGAAAAAAAGACAACTTTCAAAACGTAACACGTATATGCTGGAGGAACCCGACAGAACAGTTAGGATGACGAGGTAGGAAAACTTTTGACCACTCCGTCGTATCTATCTGTTAGCTTGTTCATTCTAATAGTGATCGCGTCCATTTCACATGCCCTAAAGTACGCATATTTCATAGTATCTAACTACAGATGTGTCTTACATTTTGTTCATAGTGCTCAGTCTGGAACTTACGGAGGGTTCGAAAGAAACTGCTGGCCCGAAGCACTTCCTTTTTTCATCTGCTATAGCGATAGAGAGCTAAAATTAGTATGATAGACAGAGCCTTTAGTGTGTAGCTACCTGAGGCAACTTGACTGCGTAATTTAGCACTTGGTTCTTGTAATCTTTCAAAACTGACATCATTTTTTCTTCCTGACTGTTTAATGGCATAGTTCCAGCTACTCTCGTGGTAAGCTTGAACAAATCTGTTATATGTTGTTACTATCTACTAACTGTGGCTAGGCGATTAAACAGTTGGCGAAGAGCAGCTTGTTTCTTCTCCATTCTGTACTTGAGGTCGGCTACGCCATCAAATAACTGAAATTAGTGTTATGTTCCGAGTTGTTGATGGCTACTCACGTTTAGAAGTCTTTCGTTGAAGCTTTGCCTCAGCTTTTCGTTATTTTCTATCTCGGGCTTAATTGCGACGAGCCTTGAAAAAATAAGAATTTATTATCACTCCGAACATCCCACCTTTTCAACGCTGCCTTGCTAGCTTCTCTGTTCGTTCTTAAGTTCTCGGTAAAATGATTAATCCACTGCTCAGTTTGCTTGATTCTTTGTTCTTCTGGTAATGATTGTAAAGACACAATTTTGGCTAAGATATGCTTTCGGGCCAGAAGAGGGTCAATGCAAGATTCTTTGAATGACACGAAATCATTATCTTTCGTTTTTTCATTGGCAGGCCTGATAGATGAACCAACTTCGCATCTGGAATACTTTGCATGAAAGCATGGCACTGTTCAACTCACTTCAAGAACGCAGTAGTTAAGCGTGATTCTGAGAAAGATGTCACGAATAGTGATATTATTTCTTCTTCTTCTGCTGTACTACAATTTGTGATCGCAACCTGTCCTAGATCTTCCCGATCTTGAAGTTGCAACATTATCTCAAAAAGTAAAACAACAGACTTACTCTCATCTGTTGTACAGGATACTGCTAGTGCATGAAGCCTGCTATCAGGCAGGGCACCTGCTGAGCTACCCTCGCTAAAGCGGACTGTTTGTTAGATACTGTTCTTATTATCATCCTACCTTTTCAATTCCTGTCCATACAGAATGATCCAGGGTCGTATATCCATAAAATACAATCTATGCTCTGCTGAAATGAGATAGGAGCAGGTTCTATCAGAAGCCAACAAGGCTGATGTTTTTGTAGAAACAGGCAAAGCTACTTGCTCATGAATGGAAGCGCTGAAGAGTTAAGTAGGGTTCAGAGCATATCTGATACTGGACTGTACCTTATTTCAGTTCCGGAGTCTACAATAATTAAGTGCGAGAGAACTCCACCAAGAGATGGAGTGAAGATAGTCACTACGGTGAATATCTAAACAGTTCTTTGTGAGCCATATTTCGATAGTGTCATACGTCTGAGAAAGGATGTGGAATACATTTGAGATCTACGGGATCACATGGGAGTGTGGGAGGAGTGATAATAGGCTTGATGATGTATGACCTATCAGTAAAGGACACGTACGCTTCAACATCAGGTTGCGAATTAACTCCGGAAAGCGAAGCTATGTACATGTCGCTATCACTGTCGATTGCGATCAATCTGAAGTCATAGCTGGATGGCAAAAAGTCGAAAGAGGCTGAAACGAAATGAGTGTCCGATGATCAACGCCAAGTTATAACTACCGATTTCTTTCACAAAACCTAAACGAGTTCCTTGATTCACCTCTGCGCATAATAGAGGCAGGAACTCAATCGTTACCGATTGTGAATAGTCATCAATTGCGCTCAATGAGAAGAACCTTAGAGCCATAAAATTAATGAGAATACTAATAAGACGTCTCACCGGATGGAGGAATCAGAGAATAGGACGGCTAACTGAGGAAGTGTAGAATTAGGAACCATCCGCTCACATACAGTTGTCAGACGATTATTAGATTGTAAGCATCGGTGAATGAGCACACACCTGGAAATCATTTTAATTATATGCTTTCTAGCGTTGTAATGGCATACTCGCAAAAATATTCTGCTCGTGTTGGTCTCATTGTATGAACTTCCGGGCTAACAAGAACCACGAATATTTCTCTTAGGGATATAAGAACGATCCTGAAAAACGAGTGTTAGCCAGGGAAGATACTTTTTCACAAACTTGGAGCCATCGGGTACTACATGAATTCTCAGAATTTTAATACTTTTATCAATGGGTGAAACTGGATTGATTTTCTGGAAGCTCTGATTGCACACGTTTGATAAACTCCGAACTTACCACACAGTTCTTCACATCTATAGATTCTTCTTTTCTGTTGAACCCATACAAGATGGTTATAGCTTGTTCGTCGTAAATAGCCAAGCCATTATCTTTGTAGCTACATATTTTCGAAGTTTTTGTTAAAGCGGAAGCATATCCTTCGAGAGACCATTTCATTTTCTATAATATGGTTTTGGATCTTGACGTTTTCAAAATGGAATGTATAGGAACAGATAAAGAGACTGTGATAGAGGAAAATGAATAGTTAGGACAATCTTTATCTTACAGTATACTTTAATTATAATACAATTACGAGTGCGTTACAACTGAACTGATTAGTCTTCCTCGTTGTTGTTATTATTGTTATTCGCATTATCTGCATTATTATCATTATTGTTGTTATTCAAATTACTGCGGTAAAACTGCACATTGTCGAGTACGTCTTCTATGGCTCTTTGAGAGTCCATTTCGGAAGAGCAGCGCATTAGATGCCGTACTGGTTGATCAAACCTTAATAAAAAGAAAATGAAAGGAAAAAAAAGAGAGACTAACGTATTCTTCTTGGAACTTAAAATAGTTTTTTCATAACTCTCATTATATTTTGGTGGAATGAGACCCTAAATGCATTTTTTTCAATTAATTCTGATGTTTTTTGTCCTCACCTGTGCAACTAGCGTCTCCCTTATGCTGTCTTTCAAACACTCCAAATCGTCATTTTTTAATTCAATCGCAGTCAGAGGACGTTTCAGCATATTTATTCAACTAATCTTATCCAAATAATAAAAAACTGAAAGAAAATATAGAGTTGAAGCATGAGGAAATCAGTAAATAACATAGCGTCTTATTCAAATGACTGCCTGTTCAAAAAGTAAAGGACTGCTTCCCGGTGCTCTATTGCTAATTTACGAAACATGTTATTCTATTTCTGAAATAAATAGTTTTAATTCTCATTTATTCATTTTCAGAATGTATATGAGAAGAAATAACAATAATTTCGATAATAATTCGAACAGACACAACAATGCGAATTATACTAAACGAAGGTATAATGAAGAGGAACAAACTCAGGAAGATTATGCAGAGGAAGATGTCAAAGTAGAAGAAGGTTCGCAAGGTTGGCTATTATACATATAATCACTTCTCCTACTTTTTAATATTTGTTCAGAACAGTCAGAAGTAAAGAAACCTAAACTTTTCAACAAAAACTTTGAACGTAAACAATGGCGATTAATAGTCAGAAACTTACCTTTCGCGGTCTGTTCAGTTTCTCTTGATAGTTTTCAATTTTTGTTTTTAGACCAAGGTAGAAGATCTCCAAAACGTTTGTTCTAAGTTCGGTCGTTTCAATGAAGTCGTACTTCCACCTTCCAAGACTCTACCTAAAAAGTTGTTTACTTGTTGCTTCTCTCAAACATGATATTTTCTTTAAAGATGCGCCGGTTTTGCGTTCATCCAGTTCCTCGAGAAAGCTGATGCTGAGAAGGCGAAAGAGCATTTCAACTCAAACAAGTTTATGGTTAGTATTGATTTTTTAGAATTACTTCTCTGTCATTCTTTTTGTAATGTTCATAACTCATGTTGTTTTCAGAATAGAAGTGTTGCTGCTGATTGGTCTTTAGCGAAAGATGCTTATGAAACTGCTAACCATGACGGTATTTCATCCGATTTTATTTCATATAAAATGATAATGTTCAGAAAAACAGAAGCTTAAAGAAAAAGTGAAAATCGAGAAAGCAGAAGATGAGAAAAAAGATGGTAAAACCACGAAAGTTAAGAAGTTCGAATCTGATGAAGAGGATGAGGAGGATCAAAGTGACGAAGAAGATGGCAGTGAAAATGGAAGCGATGATGACAATAGGTGAGCTATCCTTACATTCATTTATTACCATTTATTCTAGCGATGAAGAATTAGAGGAGGAAGATAATGACTCTAATAAACGTCCAAGACGTACTGACAATGCTGTCGAAGAAGGTCGCGTTGTTTTCCTTAGGTACGATATCCTAGAATTTAATAAGTTACTCGTTTATTTAAGAAATATTTCATTTGACACAGAAGAAGATAAGCTCAAGGAGGAAATAGAAATGAAAGTCGCAGAAGTGGACTTAGCTATTATTTGTAAATTCAAAGATAGTGGTCATTCTAAAGGAACTGCTTTTGTCCATTTCAAAACCCCGGAGGATGCACAGAAATGCATAGGAGCTTCCGCGATGGGCGAGTTATTCTTAGGTTTGCTACTCGTTACATTTTTTATTCAATTGATTATTCTCCAGATGGCAGACCTCTCAATGCGATACTTGCTCTGCCTAGAGAGAAAGCCGAAGAAATGGAGAAAACCAAGTTGACTAAAGTGCCCAAAGATAACCGTAATCTTCGACTTCTTCGTTTCGGTTTGATTCGTGAGGGAACTACTGCTGCTAAAGGAATGAGCAAAGAAGTTTGAGAAGTTTATAATAACATTTTCATTTCATAAATTATAGGATGCTGCGAAGAGAGTTAAGCTTGCAGAATCAGCTAAGAAGAAGCTGGAAAATCTACATATGTAAATTTATAATATTGATAGCTTGAAATTAAAATTTTTCAGGTTTGTATCTCCTGTCCGTTTAGTTGTTCATAACCTGCCCGTAAATATGAATGACTACAAGCTACGAGATATGTGCAGGTAAGCTGAGCAGTTTTTGTCTCAATAATCTGTTTTTTTCCAGAGATGCGGGTGGTGAGGGAGCCTTTGTAACAGAATGCCGTATATGGAGAGATAAAACAGAAGATGTCGTTTTTTCTTTCTTTTTTCTGTGTAACTGTTTTTGTTTTAGAAACTAGGAAAATCTAAAGGATTTGCTTTTGTTAACTTCGATGAGCACAAGCATGCCCTTGCTTGTTTAACGAAGATGAACAATGATCCCAAAATGTTCACAAACGATAAAAGGCCAATCGTTGAATTCTGCATAGAAAACTTGGCAGCCATTCAGGCTAAGGTTTCATACATTTACCGATTGCATCATGCGTAAACCAAACACTTCAGGAACGCAGACATTCTAGTAGAATTGGGGATAAGAGTAGCTTCAGAGAAATCAATGAGAAAGTTAGACAACAGGTAAAACTCTATTATTTAGAAGATACTTCATAGAGAACTTTTCAGATTAAAGATTCTGTTGGAGAGATTCATGGTGCTGGTATGAAGTTCTTACCTAAGTTCTTAGGTAAAAAGTTGAGACACAGAGATATGACTAAATCTCAGAAGAAGAGATTGAACGTTAAGACTACTGTAAGTTCAAATAGTTCTGCTTGAAAGAGACGATTTTACAGGGTAAAACTAAGGGTGGAAAAGACGCTAAGAGTGATGGTAAGAAAGGAGCTGGCAAGAAGGGAGCTGGTAAGAAGGGTGATGCAAAGAAGGGCAGCAAGGGTGAAGTGGAGAAAATCGGAAAAGGAGTGAGAAAAAATAAGAAACAAATGACTAAATATTTAGCATTACGTTAGAGTATATTTTATTGTTATCCAATTGTTATGAACTTGTTGATTTTTTTGTTGTTAAAATTTTTTTTGTCTTTTTTTTTTCAATTTGCTAAAGGTTTTCTAAACCTCCGGTACTTGCATTTTCCTGCTGATATTAACTGATTTTTTTGTTTTCGAAGCTTCTACAAATGCTCAGTGAGTTTAGTTTGGAAATATTCTAACATAGTTAGTTGGGCAAACGAAAAAATCCTTTTTCATTCCCTATTTGACACAAAACGGTTGCATTCTAACATTTTTAGCTTAGCTTAGGTTCATCCTCTTGTTCACAAACAAGCTCCTCCCGTTTCTTTCCGTTTTCTATTTCAAATGGATATGCGTTGTGAATTCGTTTTTTTTTGGTGTGTGGGAACGTTAAATTCCTCACTCGTTTCGTTTTCATTCTATAATAACATGATTTGATGTATCCGAAGCATCTTATATATAAGTTAAGGATCAGCTGTTTCACTACAAAAAACATTCACTCGAAGCATGAGCAAGTTTTACGATTTCACCGTCAAAGACGCAGCCGGTCAGGATGTTACCATGGAGAAATACAAGTGAGTGAACTTGAATTTTGTTGAATATTCCATATTCTTAGGGGGAAAGTTGTCGTAGTCGTCAATGTTGCTTCTCAATGCGGATTGACTGAGTCTAACTACACTCAACTGAAAGTATTTGCTAATTCAGAATAGTAAATATGCTGCATAATTATAGGAACTTCTAGACGTATATCACGAGCAAGGTCTGGAAGTTTGCGCATTCCCTTGTAATCAGTTCGGAGGGCAGGTTAATCTCTCATATTGTCATCAATTTCCTGACTTTTCAAATGTAGGAGCCATCTTGTGCTATCGATGTTCAATCCTTTGTCACCAACAAATACAAATTTGAGCCAGATCTTTATGATAAGATTGATGTGAACGGAAACTCTGCTGCTCCTTTGTACAAATTTTTGAAGAAACAAAAGGTGAGTATTCCGAGAAGATTAGTTTTTATTTTATTGTCGCCAAAATTGCGTTCTGTTAAACAAGCCTCCAAACATCTTTTATTTTAAAATTCCAGGGCGGTTTCCTTGTGGACGCTATCAAGTGGAATTTCACCAAATTCCTGATTGACAGAGATGGAAATGTTCTCAAAAGATTCGGTATATTATAAGTTTGTATTCTGATTTACGCCCAAATTCAGGACCTAACGATGAGCCCAAGACTATGGTGAAGGATATCGAGGCTGCTTTGCATCCAGCCAAGCTATAAATATGTTCATATAATCTACGTAAATAGTGTACACATACATAGTTGAAGGGGGGAATTTCTAACTGTAGAACAACCCTAATTCAGCTTCCTCCTAATGTAATAAATTCTTTTAATAAGCGCTCGTTCAAGATTTCCATTTGTTGTGATGCAAATACTTCCATGCCGTATATTTGACGCACAGTGTAAGTATGAAATGCACATGGTGGTTCTGTTTTTCCAACTGCTTTTCACTTGCTCGTGAAAATTTTGGCACTATTGTATTTGCACTCTCGTACCCATGTTCGAATTTCGGATGTTTTGATATTTTCAGATGGACCAATCTTTTGTTCTCACCGATGGTTTGAAAAAAATATTTTCTGAGTTCTCTTCGTTGCAAGAGTTACCACACGCTTTTGATGATTCCCTGATCTCGAAGCTGGTAGATCATCTGGAGATTGGTTCGTTTTCTTAGGTGTAAATTATGGTTTGATGGGTTCCAGATGGAAATATATGTCGCTGTGTACTAGATGAATTGGAGACTAAACCTTTTTCGAAACATTCCAAAGTTTCCAGATCATTCCTTTCTAAGTTAACCGAGAAAGCCATTCAATCTGAGGTAATGGCCAGATGTGTCAGACACCCCGTTAACCTATTTTTGTTGAGTTTATTGAACATCAGCATTCTATAGAAACTTATGTGGAAAAGAGCTTGGAGGATATAGTAAGTGAAGAGAACTCGGAAGCATTGTATGATATTCTGCCAATATGCATAGCTTTATACAAATCGAGGGGCCCTCCGAACAGCTAGGTGCACTACAGAAACACTCAAACTTATGCGTTTTAGATTTAATACAGTTATGTCTATCATTCCTACCGGATGAATCCCTTAGTATCTTTGCTAGGAGGAATTTAGAAGACTTAGTATGCCTTGTTTCATCAGACATCGAAGAGGAGACTCTGAACACAATAGTTCAAATGTTTTGTGCAACCGTTAGTACAATTGATAACCAGTTACTCAATCTTCTCATCCAGAAGTTCCCTTTAGTTCGAAACGGACTATGTCGAGTACTAACAGCAAAGAAGGATAGCCTGACAACTCAAGCTCGTTATCGCCTTATTTCCGACGTTCAACAATCACGTGTAGAGGGAGAAATAGTATACAAGCTGATTTCTGATATCATGTATAACGTGTTATGGTCACGTTTACGTATTAATTGGTATATTACAGAGATGATCTTTCTATAAGTACTGATCGTAATTCTTGGAGTTCCGAAATCGTTCGAACTTCGATATGCTTGAATATTGTTAAAAGGTGAGCTATGAAGTGAACTGCCAAGAAATTAGAATAACCGCATTCCACGTTCCATTCTGTTGGGAAGGGATATTAGCATACGGCGTGTCATTCATGAAGACGCGTTGTGGCAAGGCGGTTGCATTCTTTGAATGTCTTGTTAATGCTTTTTAATTTTTCATAACTTACAGGCTACAAGATGAAGGAATACGAACACAAATCGCTCATTCAGTCTTGAACATCGCTCGTCCGAAGCTGCGACATTTCACAGAGTTGCTGCCTTTCCTGCCCGAGACGGTCTCTTTTATGAAGTCGAAGTAATCACTATAATCATTCTTCAGATAATCAAAGATATGTTGTCAGTTTTTTCCAAGCAGTTCGAGAGCAAAACGCTTTGTCCCTTTTCTGACATTGTAAAGTGAGTCATTTTTGTTCTATTCATCGTCCTTCTCACACTATTCGTTCCAGTTTTCTTGGAGCTATTTGTACACGGGTAGAAAGAAATGAATTCTTTTCTCTTCTGGATCATTGTACATCAAGATTGTTTGTAAGTCTAGCTACATGTCATTTCTTTAATTTGAATTTAGGATTCTCCTGCAGCTCTTGAGAAGGTACAAGAAGCCTTTGGCAGTGAGGTCATTGATGATGAATGCATGAAACATGTTAAAGAAGCTTTGGTTCCTTCTATCAAGAATGGTATTCCATGAATACCTCTGAATACGTTAACTACTTTATTTGTAGCTATGCAAGAAACACAATGGGAGGAGAAGGATACCGCTATTGAAATTGCTATACTCTTTCCATCCTTGATAGAGTACTTAGGTAATTCACGAAAAACAAAAACGAGAATCTTTGAACTGGTTTAGGAGATTTGAATGAGCTTATTCTTAAGAACAGTTCGCCTTATGTAAGAGCTGCTGCATTGCGATGTTTCTTGAAGCATGGTTCTAAAAATGATGAGGCTGCATCTCTCTGTCTTTCTGTTTTCAATAATGATAATGATCAAGAACCACGACGAATGGCGATTTCGTATTTGGAGGCAATACTTCCAAATAGCTGTGACGAAGCTTTTTCTATTTTGGGTAAAGCTTTAGAAGATCCGGATATTGATATTCGCAATTGTATTATTTCAATTTGTCAGAAGGCTCTCCTCCATAACCCTCTTTACAAGGTTAATGTAGTGAAAGAGCTAAATGAATGGACTGAAGATCCAGAAATAGGTTCGAAAATACGAAGTTTGCTCCATCCAGACAGCATATCATCAGTCTCGGAGCCTCTGGAACATATTCTAGCTGAGATGATGATAGGGTTATCAATTGGTTGCACTGAAGACATAGATTGTTACTGATTAATAAATAATTTATTATTTGGCAAAAAAAGAGATGAAAGTGTTTTATTCACTTGAATGTTCATACTTCGAATGTGATGGAACACTGCGATCGGCATATTAAAACTAATTTAGGCATAAAGACAAAAGAACGGAAATAGAAATCTGTGGCTGACTTGAAGTCATTTCAAAAACAATGGAGTATCATAGGTTAACGATATGAGTTTAATTAAGCGGCGATCACCAGAAGTACTTTGTGATTCGATTCCCCGTATAGTTGTGCACATTTTCATTGTTTAGCTTATTGTGTCTTGGCTGCATCCTTCTTTGGCCTAGTAGTCAGGTAAGCCGTGTTGAAGAAGCTGGAGAACAAAATGAGGAAACTAGCATATATGGCGAAGCAAATGGCTAGGTTGTCGTAGGATTGCTGACAGAGCTGAAGTCAAATTATCAAAGATGAAAGGTTCTATAAATAGTTAGCTTACCTGGCCGTTTAACTTGATGAAAAGTACCAAGACCGAGATTGCAACTCCGATAAGCATTTGAGCGGTCTGTAGAGCTGTTACGGTCCTAAAAAAATCAATTGTAGACCCGGAAACAAAATTTATACAAATTACATTGATACTATTTTAGGAAGACGATATCCAAGAGAAGCTATGGCATAGTATGTGTACATAATGGAGTGAACGAAGTAGTTCATCATGATAAACCATCTTCCAGCTGCTGTGAGTTCGACGGCTGAAAAGTCCTTTATAGTTGTTCGTTTCATCTTTTGAAGTTATAGGTTGTATTTTTGTTATGAAAAGGGCAGAATAGCCTTAAGCTTTTCGCATAAGCTCTACTCCTAACAGTACTCAGTAAAACGACAAACATTGTACGTGAGATTCCACGTGAATGTTGCGGTTCATTTCCCGCGTAACATTCGAAAGGAACGGTTGTTCTCTTACTATTATGCGTAGTGAATAGTAACTTTTACACTTTCAGGCATGAACAAGCCAAAAATGAACTTATCAAGAGATCAACTATGTTTCTGGCACAATATTCCATATCTTCTCTCGTTATTTTCAAAGTACTCATTGTGTCACTCTTTTAGAGCAAAGTTGTTGTTTGATTAGACCGTTCGGTTAAGTCAATATTGAATGGAAACAAATTGGCAGAAGTTGTTATTGATTGGTCTCATAGTTATGTGGTATGAAGTACCCATCATATATCTGGATAACGTTTTATACTATTTGCAGCTTTAGGTGTATACTTGAGACCAATTGTAACCATCATCCTACTTTAATCGCAAGAACGATTAGAGCGAGAAGAAAGCTAAATAGCCTGAGGTTGCAAGGCTTGGTTTTGTTCCACTTTCTTAAATATAAAACCTTGTTCAGCTATGAAGCAGCGAAAGATAGAAAAGAGTGACGAAAAGGAAGAAAAACGGGAGAAACAACAAGAGGACAAGATGACCAGACGGTATCGTCATCAAAGGCACTGACAAAACCTGTTTTGTCTTGAATGTCTGTTAAATTATGTAGTCTCTTTCATGGAAAAATGTGCGATGTTGTTAAAGAATCAAGCCGTCAGGTCCCAACTTGGACACATTTGAACTCGAATTTGCCTCATTGATTTTTATTTGATATTGATAAGATAATATGCAAAAAGAGATAACCCGTAAGAGAACGAGTTCAAATTTCCAAGTATGGGAGGGAACTGGCAGCAGTTAAAGCATTGAAAGGCTGGGAATCAACTGGACGATCACGTAAGATTATGTGATCTTTGTAATTTGCCCGTCAGGCTTTATCGATTCTTCAACTTTCAGCTCAAAATGATTTTTGGTTCAATGGGCTTTCCCTCTATCTCAGAAATAGAAACGACGTACCTGAGTGCCAGCTGAGGATAATTACTACCGCATGGTGATACCAATGAAGAAAAATAACTGGTCTTTTACGGAGGATCAGGAATAGAGTATCTCCAAACTCTGCGATTTTAGAGAAACTGAAGAGACAGGCCCAAAAAGCTGCTGGTCCACGAGGATCAACAGAGAAACAAATTGAATCCGTGAAGGGCCTATAACAAAAGCTATGATACTCGTTATACAGACCACCAAAAGCGTTTAAAGGGAAATATATTCGAATTCTGTTTGCCCATGAATGAATGGATAGAGGGAGATGACACAAGGTACGACATTCACAACTTAATCACCTGGTCGTTAATATATTCACAAACTCTATCCCGAATCGCCATGTGCCCATTATGCTGAATACTGCCAAGAAGCCATTCCATGCTAACAACAATGCTCTCATACTATAAAAGGACAGAAGCTCAATTGTGTACGAAGAAATATGAACGAGATATGCTCATAGAACAATGTGTTCGGAGGTTTCTTTATTACCTGTAGGGCTTTCTATTTTCCATGAATTTTTGAAGAACATTGACGATGCCGACATAAGCAATGGCTAACCAAATGGAAGCACTCCAGTGTTTCGCGAAAAATGTATGGACGGTCACATCATCCCAAAGTTTTTCGGGTCCGAAGGCTTCATACTTATATGGAGCGTAAAGTATGTTGACTCCATTGCCTGACCAAACGGCATGGTTTCCAGAGTCAGGTACTTCGGCCGACATGCCTAGCCTGCAGAGAATATACAACTGAAGATGAATGGGAAAACGAAAAAGAAGACTTGATGAGAACTTAACGAACATGGTTTGACGTCATAATGAAATTTGATGAATGAAAGAAACAACATCATAGTTCGACGAAATCAGTTTGAAAAAATGGACTTGAACTACAATCGGATTGGATTATCAGCACGAAACGGTGAATGTCAACTGTGTTCGTTAAACTATGAGCAAAACGGTTACGAAAAGAACTATTACAGAAACCGACACAAACTTGGACTGAAACCAACGGAGTGTGGTAGAAAGCACCATAGCACAGTGGCTCTGGTTGGTCTCTTGTCCTATCGGTCGTCCGGGCCCACCCACCCTCTTGTCAACCTCTATACCAGCAGCTCTCTTTATTTCTCTCTCTCTCTTTTACGTATAGACACAAATGAATACAACAGAAGCGGGAACGAAGTGGAGACGTAGAAAGAGACAGAGAGAGAGATAGAAGGAAACTATTGAAGAGGAACGAAAGTGGTAGAGAGAGAGAGAGAAAATGGACCGACCACAATCAGCAGAAAAGGTACCGCCTCCTCCGGACACCTATGCTAATATCGATTCTACACAAAGATCGTTGCCAAACATTAAGGAATTTCCAAAGAAAAAATCATAATCCGAATTTTCAGAATGACAAAAGCGAGATTTGTTTTGAATGATGAACCGAAAAGGATGAAGGGAGAGAGAGAAATATAAAACAACCGCTCTCTGCTATCTGTTATCGGAAAATAATATCTCACGCACTGCGTGAATCTAAGAGTACTTAGCATACGTCAAATAGACTATCAAACATTGGTTCATAAGGGCACATGAGAACCGATAGGTATTGGTCGATAAAACTTGACTTATAGTTTGAGCTTAACAGAAAATTAAAATGTTATCAGTCGGTAAGTTTCAAAGTCAGCACTATTAAGCCGCTCCTATGTTTTTTTATTTTCAGAACAAGTTATACTGCTGGAGAGACATAGCGGAATGTACTTTACCTTGTTCCATGTTCACAAACGAAAGATAGATGATTTTCGGAAATCGAACAACATCATAACCTTTTTTTGATGAGAGGGATTCGTCGTTCACCATGTTCAATGTTCAAAGGTTCAACTATAGTCTATTGCGATTATAAGCGATTGAACCATCTTCATTATTGATCATTGACATCAATAAAGGAGCAGGTGGGAAGCTGGATGGACTAGGTTAGGACAACATGCCATATACTGCCTTGTTAGTCATATGATAAAGCAGAAGCTTTCAATCAAAGCGATCTTAAGAAGCTTTATGATCACAAAGAAGTTTCTGGTCATTTTCATGAGAACAGGAAATGACCTTCTGACAGCCATAGCTTCTTGACGAGAAACCTTTGTAAAGAGAAACATAGGCGACAATTGAATGTGGCAAATTTGTAAAGAGAAAGCAGGTCAATGAAGAGTGAAAACGAAGTTACTTTCTGTTTGCTTTATGTTATCTAAGCTGAGTCGGCAAAGGGAAGTAACACACAACGTGACGTCGTTCATTTCCCAGATTGGGAAGAGATAAAAGACTTCTGAAAACTGAGAGAAATAATCAACCTGCACAGTCTCTATAACATAAATGAAAGTTATCAGATAAAAACTAAGTCTTCATGCAGCGACTTGAGTTTCGGGTTCTGAAACTAGCAGAAGGAATAAACGATCCGTTTCTTTTAGGATTTTCAGAAAGGATCGTAGTTCATTCTTTCGTTCTCATTGACTGGCACCAGACCATATATGTCTGAATAAGGAAACCATGGCAATGGTTGCTGTAAGGAAGCATATGTCTCTGAAAGACTCTAAGACAACGCATGGCAAGAAATAAAAGTATGGTTGTTTGAACAGACTGATACTACATCAAACTAGAGATGGAAACTTAGTCTTACAACTGAAACGAGAGGTGTTTTATTGAAACCAGTCAGGCGACGAGGGGAGTTCTTCCATATTAGGCTATGGGCTTTAAATGTGTGTGTTGCGTCTCTCTATATGGATGAAAGTCCCTTTTTTAATCTGTTATGGGTTGTGTACTTAGCTGTTCTTTCGGGCGGAAGCCTTTCCCACCATTTACAATTTTTTGATTTTGTGTGCAATAGTACGTCACTGGTGTATTTTCGAGGTCACGCTAACTTTTCATTTTTTGTTAAATTAAAGTTATTAATTAGTTTTTTTTTTATTTTTTACTTTTGTATCCTTTTTGAAGTCCTCTAACTTTTTTTCTTTTTTTGATGAAAAAGGATGAGCTTTACTATGCGGCTGCCGAAGCCTTGAAAAAGGTTTCGGAGAAAGTTAAAGGTGTCCAGAATGCAGTTTACCAAAGTTCCTATCAGGTTTGTGATTTGGAAATTTTAAAAAAATGTTTCTCTTAATCATGTCTTTCTCATTGTCTCTTGTTCTTGTGATCCTCATATAGTTACCCTATACTCTTCGGTTAAAGGAGTAATGGAAGGCGACGGCGACGAAAGTAACCCAAAGTGTAATCCATTTGGTACGCGTTATCTAGACGACGAAGCCAGGGTTTGGGATCATAATGCTTGGGACAACGTGCAATGGAGTGAAGAGATGGAAGAAGAAGCAAAGCAAGTAGTCGAACGTCAAAAACTAGTCAAAGTTGACGACGAACGAGCTCAACAGTTACTCGCCTCTCCAGCCCAACAATGGGATTCCTTTTACGAGCAACACGTTGATAACTTCTTTAAAGACCGCAATTGGCTGTTAAAGGAGTTCCAAGAACTCGATATGCAGTACTATAAGGGAGTTAGTTACAATCTCATTTCCAAAGTCACGAGTTTTGTAGGAAACTCCTGTGCGAGTTCTGGAAGTTGGATGCGGCGTGGGTAACACAACCTTCCCCTTAAAGGAATGGGATTATGAAAAGAAGATGTTTCTGTACAGCTGTGATTACTCAGCAGTAGCCGTAAAAGTAGTGAAAGAACACGAAAAATATGATCCAGCAACTATGAAAGCCTTTACATGGGATATAACAGAGCCACCGGTCGAGGACGCTCCCAAGCCCGAATCCCTTGATTTTATAGTGTGCGTCTATGTTTTATCCGCCATTCATCCTTCTAAAATAGCCAATACTGTCAAGCATCTAGTTTCTCTACTAAAGCCAGGTGGAATGTTAATGCTGAAAGATTATGGTCGATATGATTTGACTCAGTTAAGATTTAAAAAAGATCGATACATTGAAGAGAATTTGTATTGTCGAGGAGATGGTACACTTGTATACTTCTTCGAGCAGAATGAACTCGATGAAATTCTTTGTAGGGCCGGCTTAGAGAAAGTAATGAATATAGTTGATAAGCGATTGATTGTTAATAGAGCTAAACAGGTTAAGATGTACCGCCAATGGCTTCAGTTGAAGTATGTCAAACCCAAATGATTTTCATTTCCTCATTGTTTTCCTTGTTGACATTTGTTTTCATTAAATATTAACTTCAAGTTGTTGAAAAGCATTAAATCATTCTTTAAGAACAAAAAATCTTTGATGAAGATGACTTGCCAAGCATACATGTTCCAATCAGTTTTTAAATCCATCTTAGCCGTGAGTCCTTAACAGTTTTTAATCGCTGTGATTTCTCTCTCTTAAAGGCTCCAACACTTAAAGAACTCAGAAATGATTCTAGTTTCAAAAAAAATCCTTACATGTTACATGTGCTATTGTATGAGTTCTTAGCCGGAAGAGGTCTTGAAGGAGTAAGTGATTCTCATCATACCTTAATCTCTACAACTTGTTTCAGGCTTCACCTAAGCTGAAGACGCCGATCCTCCAATATGCTAAAGAGATTAAGGATCAGGTTTCCTTTCTGAGATTTTCGCTTATTCATTAATTGCTTAGGAAAAATTGCTGGAAGGCGAAGGCAGAGGAATTAAATCTATGCGAGAGAAAGAAAAACAGAAAAAGGTCTTTACAATTTCATTTTGTTAATCGTCGTCTCTTCTCAGACTTTGGTAATCCCACGCTATGTCCGGATTAATACTTTGAGATGGACCAGAGAGGAAGCAATCCAGGGGTTAATAGATGAGAGTTGGAAACTCAAAGGTATTTATTCTTTTTTGAAACTTTTTCGAATTCTCGGATTCACAGAGCTGGAAGAAGGTGATGATCTTCTCCAGTGTATAGATCAACTCAAAGAAGATGAAATCATTATTGACCCGCATGTAGAAAATTTGTTGATTTTCCCTGTCACCAAGAATTTCCACGCTTACTCTTTAGTTAGTGAGAAGTATCTCCTCTTACAGGATAAGGTAGTTAGTCTTCTCCCTACTCAGTGAACGATATCTCTCTAGGCTTCTTGTCTTCCTGCGTTCCTACTAAACCCTGAGCCAGGCTCAGATATTTTCGATTGTTGTGCTGCTCCAGGAAACAAAACTAGTCATGCTGCAGCTATTATGGAGAACAAGGGGTATGCAATGCAACATTGTATTTTCAATTTCTGTGAATCATCTTCAGCAAAATATATTCTATGGACCGAGACAAGACGAGGTTAGGTACGATGTCTACTTTATTAGAAGATTGCGGAGTCTCTTGCGCACAAGTAATGAATGGTGATTTCCTTCGAGTTGATGTTAATGATGAAAAATACGCTAAGGTTTGTAATGACAGAGATTCCTTGTAGCAGTTGTATTTTCTAGGTTCGATATGCTATAGTCGATCCACCTTGTTCAGGTTCAGGCATGATAAAACGTATGGATGAGTTCTGCGAAGAAGGAGTCGATAGTGAGCGTCTGAGTAAATTAAAAAACCTACAAGTTAGTTGCAAGGCTCACAGTATAATCTCAGTGTACATCTTGAAGAGTATGATCTTGAAACATGCGATGAAGTTCCCTAATTTGGAAAGAGTAGTATACTCTACGTGCTCAACACATGAAGAAGAGAATGAACAAGTGGTAGAAGAGGTAGAGACGGTGAAAAATTGTATTTTCAATGACACATTTGAAGACTCTCAATGATTCTTACGTTCGTGAGAACTTCCGGCTTTGTACAGATCTATTGCCCAACTGGACAACTCGTGGACTATCTACATATGAAGATGGCCCGCATTGTCTCCGCGCCGATCCCAAAGCCACAAGATCAAATGGTTTTTTTGTTGCCGTCTTCGAAAGAATATAGGACAGGATTTGTTTTTTTGTTGTTGATTTATTCCATCGAATTGTTTGATTCACAGTTGCATAAGTGATTCTGTTATTGTTTTTCTCCTTATAAAGAACTTGAAGATGCTTCTCTTCGCCCTTTTAGGTGACGTCTTGAATTAAGCGCAATGAATACAACGTCCGTTACAACCGATCGTCTTTAATAGCTCCTGATTAGAGAAAAGCAATTTCCTTTTTTGGCTTGTTTGTCAGTTCTATACATTTCTCTAGGACTTGGGTAATTGAGTGTGCCTTTCAATTACTCAGACGAGAAGTTGCCTCATTGCTTTGTCAGAGAAAGCTGGCATGTAGTAGTTTGGCTCTCCTACGGCCTCATTCATAGCAATCCAATCATCTGAAGCACGTAAGGGCATCTTGCCTTCTTTTCCCCATACATGATCTACCACGAAACAACTGCCAAGAAGGAATGGATTGGCTTGTTTATTTTTTGATAAATTCTCTCTATGTGTTAATTGAAACCTCTGGTATTTTCAAAATATCAGTTCTCATCTTTGCGGAAGGTCAGTTTGAAGACACAGTCGACTCAGTCAAAGTAAGTGTTACGCCAACCAAACAACTTCTTATAATCATTTTCAGACAGCGTATGAGGAAATTTTTCAATCGGCTAGCTATGCCATAGGAAATTATACAATTACACCCGAATATGTAGATGGTGGTACACTCAACTATCGCAGGTAACCCTAATTCCTTTGAATCGTCGAGTTAATTGAATTGTAGGGGTCGTAATCGACTCGACTTAACTAAGGAAGTAGTGTGTCACGAGTTGCTCAACAAATCTCTGGCTACTGTTATTTATGCTTCCTCACTAAGAAGGTACAGCATTTCAATTAATTCTCTAACGAGGGGTTTACAGAGAAACGCATGAGCTCTATCTATCATTAGCGAAGTCTACACTATATGCTCTATCTTTCTATCAGTTGCCTGCCATAGGAGTGATGGTGCGTGAAGCAGAGTTTAGCAAGAAAGTTAGTCTGTCTCATCCAACTATGGCTTACTACCCAAATTCAGAGGGTATACAAAACTTTCATACGGTCATCACCTGCATTTTCGGACGAGTCATATGTTTTTCTACATCTTCTCAATTATTTGAACTATCGACAGGTTTCAGACCACGCATTATGTTAACACTAAAACTGTTGCAGGTAGTAGTAGTAAACGTACGCGGTGACCCAAACGGAATTCAGTTTGTAGAGATGTTTGAGCTTAAGAAATTGAAATATAAAATTCATGTAAGCCATTAATGAGCATTATCGAAATACCTCACTGCGACTAACGGTACTGGTATATGGGTAAACATACCACCGCTCTCTGGCGCGAAACTTTTTGAATGATATGTTTGTGTGCGCTTCATTCTATTTTCGTAACTGCATGAGACCGGTTGAGCCTGTAGAGCGTGGCATATATTCTGCCACGTTTCCAGTAATCATTAGAAGTTATTATGTTTTTTTTCAGGTTCAACGTTATGTGGAGCTCGAGATCAATGATTCATTGAATGTCACTCTTTTGGAGCAGTTTGAAGAAGCTACGTCTAATATCATAATATTGTATGCGAAGTAAGTACATCTCAATCTCCAGAATTTATTAGAATCTTCAGTCAGCCAGATGCTGAAGCCATTTTTGATGCTGCTGGAGACTTGACTGGACCTGGAAAAGTCTGGATTATCAATGAAGAAGCTAGTAAAGCTAAGAACGTGCCAAGCGGTTCTGATGATGTCCTCATTTATATGATGCTTCTATATTTTCAGGTGCTCTAGCTAGTCGTTTATCTCAAAGTCCAGTATCAGCTTTACGAACATCTTTTGCTATTTTAAAAAATGGACTACAGTTTCTCGCTACATTGGATGAAACAATTGAACCACCAGAAAGCTGTCGAAGAGAAGATGTACACTCGTCGTGGACAGAGAAGCACGGACCAATGTTCTACAAGTACCTTTCCAGGGAAAATTGAAAATTTATAAAGTTTCTTTCAGTGCTATATGTAGTACTTCAACGAACAAAATAGAATTTAATGAGAGATGTGAGAGAATCAGTGTGAATTATGATATTGTTAGCTTCGCGGACGAACCTTTTGACGTTGGAGCTTTAGTGAGCATCTCTATATGCAGTGTGTCAACTAATCTTATGTGTCTTGCAGCATGGTAATCATTTACGTTTGAACGAAGATATCATACCATGGAATGGTGGAAAGAAGCCGTTGGAGATATCCTTGCCAAAACACCTAAGAGCGGTTACCATCAATGTAATTTCGATGTACTGAAAGTTTACTTTTGATGAGATTTTTCAGGATCCTCCCTTTGTTTATGTGACTCCTACGATCCATTTGAGTGGCTGTAAGAATTTGGGTACAATTCCTATAGCGCTTAGTGGGAAAGAAATCATTAATGTGGTAAGTAGCTCAGAGATTTGAGCAAATAAATCATTTTAACCCATATCCAGCCTGGACCTTGGCTGCCATGTCCTAAATATTCTTTCAATTATACTGCTCATTATTGTTGTGCCGGGTATGCTATTGATTTGTTAACGAATTTATCAGTTTCCGAGGTATTTCTTTCTTTTTTTTCATTTTATTCTAAGTGTTTTGAAGCTGAACTCGAGCATGGATACCAGTTTTTCGTTTTCTCTTCATTTGAACGATAGTTATGGTTCTGTATTACTATCCGATGATGTGATACTTGTAATGCTAAACGAGTTCCGTTATTCCAATCTTTTTAGATGGGATTCTATCTTACTGGAGCTCTAGGAGAATTAGACAGTGATATGGCAGATTTAGCTGTAGGAGGAATGACTATCAATCCCGAACGTGAGAGATACATAGATTTTTCTGAACCCTGGTTATATCATGGAATTCGTATTTTAGAAAAATCGGTTAGGAGCATTACACTATTGAAATCCTTATAAGCTTTGCTGTTGTAGATTCCTCGAGATTCGCCTATGCAGTCTTTTCTGCAGCCTTTGAAGTCTTCTCTTTGGACTGCTTTGCTGATCTCTGTTCTTTTTGTAGGGCTAGCCATCTACAATCTAGATAAGAATTCTCCTTTTAACAAGTACCACAAGGTATTTTCAAGTATCAATAGTATCCTCTGAAAAATATGAAATGCAGATAATCAGAAAGAATGAGCCAAGGGCCAACTTGTTTGAGGACTCTCATGAAAACCAGCGAGTATCTTTTGAAGAAGCCATGTGGTTTGTATGGGGTGTACTTCTCAACAGTGGAGTTTCAGAGAGTATATTTTCATCATATAAGAAGTTTATGACGTCTTCTATTACAGAAACTCCGAGTAGTATATCGGCCAGAGTTCTTGGAATTGTTTGGTGCGGCTTCTGTATGATCATGGTTGCATCTTATACCGCCAATTTAGCTGCATTCTTGGTGCTGGACCAACCTGAAAAAGGCCTAACAGGCATAACTGATCCTAGGGTATTGTGGTTATATCTTGATTTTATTATTCTGTTTTGTTTAGTTACGTAATCCATCAGCAAATTTTTCTTTCGGAACAGTTCTCAACTCTAATGTGTACCAGTATTTCAAACGTCATGTTGAGCTGTCAACTATGTTCAGGAAGATGGAAGCCCATAATGTCAAACAAGTCTCTTATGCTATTGAAGCTCTTATCAACGGGTACTTTTCAATAAGCTGAACTTAGTATGATGTCTTACAGATCTCTCGATGCATTCATATGGGACTCAACTCGATTAGATTTTGAAGCAGCGAGGCACTGCGAGTTACGAACCCGGTGAGATTCGTTATCTGTACTTTAAGACAGAATTGTTCAGAGGAGCTCTTTTCGGGCGTAGTGCTTACGGAATTGGTCTTCAAAAGAACAGTCCTTGGACACCTCATATAACTTCAGCTATTCTGAGGATGACCGAAAGTATTATTGACTCTCCTTGTAATAAAACAACAAAGTATGTTAAGGTGGTGTTATGGAGCAGTTAGATGCAAAATGGATTGATAGCTCGGAGTCGAAGTGTGTGATCGAAGTGCATAAATCTCCGGCTCGTTTGGGACTTATGAATATGAAGGTTGTTCGATATTAGTTCAGCTTCTTATTTCCTTTTTTGAAGGATGTTTTCATCTTAGTTAGTGGAGGTGTCGCTGCCGGAGCTCTGTTCAGCGTTATCGAAGTCACATATGGACGACGTAAAGCTGCGAGCGGGTCGGTCAGCTGATGCTAAAATTTACAAAATAAAAACAAAAACCTACTTCCAGAAGAAAGAGAGCACTAGCGATGAGATATGTGGAGAAGTGGAAGGCGTATGCCTTCACTAGACCTCAACATTCATCCTACAACTTGTCGCGTCCACTCATCCGTCGTGGGGTTGGAGGAATAGAGTCTCTATCTCTGAGTGTTGTTAAGTTAAATGATAACAAAAACTATTTGTTTTCCATTCCAGAATTCAGAGTGTAAAGTGGTTCATCCCGTGAAATCAAGTAGACCTCGTCCCTTTGTTCCTGATCTAGACTTCGGTCGGGTCCCTGCTAGGTTGTTTTGCAGTAGATGCCGAGTAAGAAGTGTAGATACAACAAGTTATGACATAATTTCTTTTAGAGTCTGATTGAAACAGATCTGCAGAGAGAGGCAGGACTCTTTGCTTACTTTTGCTCATTCGTACTTATATTATTGCTTTTATGGCCATGTTCTCCTATACCTTGCTATATGGATTCTTTCTCTGATTTTGTCCATGTCTGTCCTTTATGCTCACATAGGATTGGTCGCTATCGGAAGTTTAGATCTTCAAAGTTCTATGTGTAAATTAGATTGTTCATACGGTTCAATATCAATGAAACTTTTTGAAATTGATAAAGAGTAACACTGCATCGTGACGTTTGATTTCAGCACCGTTCTAAGCGATTAACTAGAATGCAACCGTTCTGG
>CALQYR020007491.1:363736-413823 GCA_943334845.2 Auanema sp. JU1783 | reverse complement strand
AGCAGTCAGAAGCCCATTATTTCTTTTTTCTTCTTCTTTCCCGGTCTCGGAACTGCCGGACGAGACATCTGACTCCTGGACGTATCGAACAGCAACGGCAGGCAAGAGAAAACATCTAAACAACCCCATGGACACCCAAATCAAATCTTTATTTCACCCCTCTCCACCCCGTTCAGCTGAGAACACAAAGCCGATGATTGCAGAGCCAAGCTGAAAAGTCAGAAATATCGACAAGACCATACATGGCCTTTGGATTACACATCTGAAACAAAAATGGTTATCATCTTACCTGGTATAGTTCGTGAGTAACTTCTTCATTCAAGAAAAGTCAAGAAGGGGAAACCTACTGTGCTCTTACATCTTTCGTACATGAAGAAAGAAGGTTTTGAATAAAATTCCTGAGAAAGTTCGAGAGTGGCACCTGAAATTGATATTTACTAAATGCACACTTCGATTAATGACTTAACTACTTCCATATGCAGGCGCGTCCTTGAGCACACGTCTGTACAAGTGGTAAGTGATAGTTTTCTGGAAGTATAATTGGTAAGAAGTTTCCAGAAATGGGTACCTTCTGTGCTCTTGCATCTTCCGTCTATGGAGAAAGAAGCTTCGAATGAAATTCCTGCCTAAGTATGAGAGTAGCAACTGAAATTAAAACTTACGAAATGCACACTTCGACTAATGACTTACCAGGTTCCATATGCAGGCGCGTCCTTGCTTGGGAAATCAATTGAAGACACACGTCTGTACAAGTGGTATGTGATAGTGCTCTGGAACAATGGGCATGAAGAATCAACATGTGGAAACCTACTCTGCTCATTCACATTCCGAGCATGGAGAAAAAACGTTTTGAGTAAAATTCCTGTTCAAATATGGGAATAGCACCTGAAATTGAAATTTATAAAATGCACACTTAGATTCATGACCTACCAACTTCCACAAGCAGTCCCCTTCACCTTCCAGAAATCAGCTGGATAGACTCGTCCGGTCAACCGAAACATCATCATGGCAGTATCTGCAAAAATTGAATTAGTTCAAAATATAAAAATCATAACAATAAAACAAAAATTAGCATAATCAAATTAATTTCGAAAACAACGGAGCACTGTCAACTACAGTAATCTACGAAAGATCACGTATATCAGTTATGATTTAATAACTGATATGATGATGATGATTAGCGTGCAGCTTCCGCGATGTGATAATTCCAGACCTCATGAACAAACATAATTCTGGAAATATCATCGAAAAAAAAAAAGAGAAATAAAACTTTACAAAAAAACAATTTAAAATTAAAACAAACATCAATAAAATAAAGAATTTGCATAATCAAATCTGTCCGAAAAGAAAGAAGCTACTGTAACCTACGAGAGTTCACGTATCTCATTAAAAGGTACTTTCTCATTTGAGCACGTTATTCCCTATTGAGTAATCAGAAGATGTGGTTTGTATTATTCATTTGTCGTAACTCTTTCAGTGTATGTCTTCGGGATGACTGAGCAAACGGATGAGAGGGTAACATCACAACATGATTTAGTTTTATTTAAATTTTGAGCAAATGCAATTTTGTACATGAACAATAATTAATAAGTGAGAACTATTCCAACATATGTACAGCTGATCTGATATTATTCCTGAACTCGTGTGGTAGTTTTAATCTTTGGTGAAACTCATTTACAGAGCCCATTTACAAGACCGCTGCACAGCGTCTTTCCATCTCAAGTTATCTTGTCGTCTACTATTTTCATCTGTTGTGGGGTCATAACCATTGCTCTGAAATCACGAAGAATGTTATTGAAAGAAAGATAATTCTCTTTTACTCTCTGAGGTCTGTTCAGTAGATCATCGGTGCTCATGAGATTCGCCCCAACAGCACCAGCTATAGCAGCACCCCATCCCGATATTTCTGTCGTCCATGGAGTTTCAATACGTCTGCCGATGACATCAGCTTGTATCTCATTGAACAGCTTATTAGCAGTCATTCCACCGTCCACCTGGAATTAAAGAAATGTGTTCAGCAGTTATTAAAGCTTTCGTTGTTTTTCGTAAAAAACAACTAAGAACAAATCCAAAGCTTAGATGGACAAGAATGGACGCGTCTGCAGAAGGTCCTATAGAAGGGAAATTGGAACGATATCACACTAATCGAATGATTATCCTCTAGATTCTGATTGTGAGACATCCAATTGTGTATACTCTTTTTCTTCCACCTAATAATCATTTTCGACAAACGAAATTAAAGATTCACCTTCAATGTTTTGATGGTCACTTCGTTATCCAAATCCTGCTCTACACATTCGATCATCTCAGCACTTTGATAAGCGACGGCCTTGAGAGCAGCCAAGCAGATGTGAGCCCTATTTGTAACCTGAAACATCCCCTAGTTTCACAAGTAATCCAACTTCTAAGTTATTTTCTTTCGTAAGACTCAGGATACAACTATCCATTCAACTCTCTTAGTGTTTGTGCTCTTCATATACAGAACTTCATGGTGCCACCTAGCTCATTCGAAACCCGACCAACACTTTACAGCTTTCTTATAAAATTTGTCACCAACCTGTGTTAAACCGAGGATGGTACCTCGTGCAGTTGGGTCCCAATAAGGAGTATATAGTCCGGTGAATGACGGGACAAAGAAAACCCCTTCAGTTGATTCTACTGAACGAGCAATTGGTTCCATTTCGGAGGAATCCTGCAACCCATTGATTATGAAAGACAAAACAATATTAAATTCACTTTAATGAATTGAAAGTTATCTCTTAAGAATCGAACGACATTTCCACCGATGGATCCTGAGCCTTCTAATGCAAATATAACAGGGCGATCTGGACCAAACTGTAACATTGCAGTATCAGTTATGGCAGTTTATCACAGTGGAGGCATACCTGAAACCCTACTGTAGTGAGTAGACCATTCTTGCTGATAATTGGCACAGAGCCGATATTGCACAACATGAAAGTACCGGTTCCATAAGTATTTTTTGTGTCTCCTGAAGTATAGGTTGTATGAGATCACCGATGAGATATAGGGGAACCTTTCTGAAGACATCCATGACCGACCATAGCAGCTTGCTGATCGCCTAAACAACCAGAGAGTGGAACTCCAGCCAGTGGTCCGCTTGAAATTGTTCCATACAATTCAGCACTTGATCGAATTGCAGGTAAAATATCAATTGGGATAGAGAAGAAGTCACATAATTGTGTTGACCACTTCCTTTTATGTAAATCTAAGAAAGGAAGTATGATAAGAGAAATCTCCGGGTGAACGATACCAAGAAGTAATGTTCTGGAAGCATTAGTAACATCTGTTACGAACTGTCCAGTAAGGTTCCAAATGATCCAAGTGTCGACTGTACCGAACAAGAGATTCCCTTAAATTCAGAAACACTGATTGAGTGTTGCTCAGCCAGAATAGTAACCTTCTTCATAAGCTTCCTGAACTTCAGGAACGTTCATCAGCAGCCATTTGAGTTTCAAAGCAGAGAAATATGGATGAATGGGTAATCCTGTTTTCTGTTTGAATTCATTTTGTGATCTGAAACAATAATAATAATAATAATAATTATCATCGCTATCAAAATAGAAGATAATAATGAATCAGAGATCAGAAAATCAAAAAACATATTCACCCAGATGGAGTTTTGGCGATACTTTCTGCAGCCAAGTCGGATGTGCGAGTATCGAGCCAGACTATAGCATTATGAAGAGGAAGTCCTGTTTTCTTATTCCAAACAATCGTCGTTTCTACAACAATATATGTTTCATCTTGAGAAAGAGAGAGAAAGATAGGAACCTCTTTGATTGGCGACGCCAACACTTTTGATTTCTTCAACGCTCATTCCAAGGTTTAACAGTTTCATCTCCACTTCCTGAATACATTCCTTGACAGTGTCGATTATTTCAATTGGATTCATCTCAACCCATCCTGGGTTGGGGAAGAGCTGTCGAACCTCGATCTGAACACAAATAACGTTTACTTTTTAATTTCTTCTTTATTTTTTGAAAATTATAAATGTTCGTCATATTTTCAAACATTTGTTACCTCACGTCATCTGAGGTCTCATCCAGGTGACGTCAGGTTTGAACATATGTTGCTTTTGATAGTTTTGCTTTGAGCAAAGTACTTTGACTCTGATTTCGCAAGGTTTCACGAGAGTCTACTCCCATCTCAAAATAATGATCCAAAGCTCATTTTTGAGACTTTGATCTTAGGAAGCTGCACATACGATGTACCTCCTCATGAGCTGATCCTTATCACATCGAAATTAGCAAAAGCTCGTATTTATAGGAATTCTTCACTTTAGCAAATCATGAAGAGAGCCAATCTATGTATGATGTGTGGGAGGTCAAAACTTTTAGTTTTTGGAGAGCGGACAGGTATTGGCCAAATTTGACCATCAGTCCACGTGACTTTCTGACTACAAAGGGAAACAATAATATATGATAAGATCTTCTTTATAACATCAATCTATATCATATTTTAGGATGAAACTATATTTTTGTGTTAAATCAAGGATGACTACCTGATGAGAAGTAACCAATTCGCCGGAATCAGCTTCAAACACAAGGAAGCGACTGCTCGAAGTGCCTTGGTCAATAGCTCCAAGTAATACCATTTTTACTAAAACATCAGATGAGTGACTTATGTATGGATTGAGAAGAATATAAAACTTTAGAGAGGTCAAACTACAAATAGTATTCAGAGAACCAATCAGTAAGGTTAGGACTTTGGTGGGAAGAGCAAAGTAGAAGAGAGTGAGTGGAGAAAGGAAGTCTGTTGTTGAGTAGTTTTAGATGAAGAAAATTGTTATGAAATCTTAATTGAATGATAAAAAGTGGGAAAATAATGTTAAAAATGCCTTTTATGCAGTTTGCTGAAGGATAAGACAGGTGGGAGGACTATAGGAGGATTGATGAGATTGGAATGAGTGGGGGGTTGGAGTACAATTGTACTTCAAACCCATTACGGTATATGAATGAAAATAAGAAACTAATAAAGAATAAGGATTGAAATGAGTAATAGAGAAGAGTATAAGAATTCAGATGAAGATTGAATCCAATCGACTGATCTACCTCTGAGAGCAATTGCGAATGATCTTGTAACGATTTGAGATAGAGAGGAGGAGATGGATCTGTATTTGAATGTCGGATGAACGGAAGTGCTTACTGTGCAACGTAAGAAGAACAAAGTTTTCAATGATTTTTATAATAGAATCCCAGAAACTGGTATTGAATCTATGAAAATCAAGTTAATTTAAGGAAAACATTCTGAAAAAACTTTACAGTTGAAGCTTCTAGACGGCACATGATTGTCAATTTCCAAAAACGAGTTTCCATTCAAAGGTTATTGATAAGGCTGATGAATGAGAAAGGAAGATTTGAGATAAAAAAAGAATTACTTCACAAAATAAAGTTACAACATTGTTGTGGAAAAAAGAAGAAAAAAACAGCTCTTTGATGACCATCTTGCTGTCACACAAGGTTTACCTTCTTGTGTGTTTGTAAAGAAGAGAGAGAGAGAGAGCGAACTAGAGAGAGAGAAAGAGAGAGCTAGAAACACTAAGAGAGAATTATAAAAAAGAGGAAAGTTTATAATGATAAGGACTAGAATAGGACATATTTGACATAGATTTTTACTTTGAGATCAAAGAAGAGAACGGAATGAAGCCGATCCGAAGTTTCTCGATCGTCACGTCACTCAATATCTCATGATCGGTTGTTATAGTTGAGATAAAGAGAGAAAAAGAGAATAGAATAGCAATAATCAATTGTACTAGTATGATACTTTTGATTTTTAAAAATAGCATCTTAAAACAGTTCAAAGAATACTTCTATCCTGCTCTCTCTGTCTCTCTCTCTGTTCATCTCATGACTCCTTACGGTATGTTTTTCATTTTTAATTTTAAAACAAACGAAATAAAAAAAAATAGTTTGCTGAACAGCTATTTAGATCTATATGATGTTCTATTTATGTTAATATGATAATCAGAGATATGATCCACGAATGAAATTCCGTTGTTAGCATGTGACAATCAGTTGAACAGACAGAAGACAGAGATATTGAAGAGCGGTGGTCAAGTGGAAGGGGGTTGTCCTGATGCTAAGAAAATGCATTTTGTGATTTAGAGAGAAAAAACATTAAAAAATATTATTTTATAATATTATTCTGATAATGGAGAGCGATAAAGGGAAAGTTTCAAAGAATTTTCAGATGATTGAAAAGAAATTCAAAGAGAGAGAGAGAAAGAGAGAGAGAGAAGTAAAGATTTGTTGATAAAGAATTAAATGCAACCGCATGGCGCTGGCGTAAACTTGAAAATGATCCGTCTTAACGTGAGTAACATCAATTATGCTAAATAACACATGACGTGACAAAGCATACGTGAAGTATGACTTGTTATTGGGTTATGCTAATCATGCGATGAACTGCCATGAACTCAAATGTACCGCAATGTACCCATATGAACCTAACAACAACTACGAACTATCTAATCAACAAATAAAAACAAACAATAAAGCAATGCCGCCTTTCATGTTTGACAGTCAGAGCTACTAGTGGTGATAGTAATCAACTGGAGTAAGTCAATCATCAAAGAAAGTACTTCATGATTTGACAACATCATCTAACCTTTC
Source organism: Auanema sp. JU1783 (assembly GCA_943334845.2). Lineage (NCBI taxonomy): Eukaryota > Metazoa > Nematoda > Chromadorea > Rhabditida > Rhabditidae > Auanema > Auanema sp. JU1783. The sequence continues at coordinate 407,191 of CALQYR020007491.1, read as the reverse complement.
ACCTTTCAACCCAACTTCATGTTCCTGATGTGAGCAGAACAGAATGCGCACGATAAATGGATAAGTTTGATGAAGAACAACAACATTGAAATGAAGATGGAAAAGATGAATTAGAGAGAAAGCACGTGGTGTTTCGGGTAATACAATCGATTTGTCATTATCCAATAGAATTGTTAGCAAAAAGAAAAATACAAAAAAAGGATAGTTGCAATGCCCATAAAAGGTCATTGTGATCATGAGGCGAGAGAACGAAATGAAAATGACTGTTTATTGATATTCTTTAAAAAGCGATCTGTGTCGTCAGCATGTAGTTTGTAGATGACAGCAGTAAGAATGAAAAAGAAGAAAAAATGAACGAGAAAAAAAAATCTTTTCTAATAGTGTAAAAAGACAAATGAAATAATGAAATGGGATGGGGGGGGGGAGAAGGGAGACGAAGAGAGAGAGAACACGTTGGTTCAAGCTGATTGTCTCATCTCATCGTTTGCACACCTCGAACAACAAAAAAAAAAGAGTTGCGAGAGATGAGATCTATGTGTGTTATGAAGTCTGTGTGTGTGTCTGTGTGTGTGTGTGTAAGATGATGATCATCATCATTACCTTTCTCTATCATTGTAAAACGAATGATTGGCTATAAGAAAATCTTTTTTTGACTTTTCACATGAAAAACAATGTCATAACTTATTGATAACAGAATATATACAATTTGCGATAAATAACTTATAATTTATATATATAATAAATGATTATTCAATCTTATACCGGTTCTGCTTCGTCTCGACAATGCTTATTCGCATAGATAATGGCGTGTACAGGACTATCTGGATAACTCAATTCCGTTTTCGTTGTTGATGGATCAATCAGTCGTATATCTAAGGACATCAACCGACGTGCTATGGCTATAGCTACTGCATCAATCTCAGTTCCTACCTGCTGACCAACTCCATCACTAAAATATAGAAATATAAAAGATATAATGATTTCAATTCAAGTTTTTTTCAAAAATCAGACCGAGCGTCTTTTACATTCTCTCCCATTCTCAAGATACATTGACAATCAACAAATTCTCTACTTAATATTGGTTTAAATGCAAAATGAGAATTTTGATCTGAAGCCTCAGCGTAACTTGATATTCAACATAGTGATTTAGACCGCCCTAGTTACGAGTCTCGTCCTAGGCGTTTTTCGATGTGTCTCAGTTTGTCTATATACGACCCCACATGTGTAATACGTATCTCTTATGGGCGCAGTTCGATGAGACACACGGCACTTATGGCAAACTCTTTCTGTTCCTATTCGGAGATAGCAACTAGGCCGGCTTGTTTTTCTTGTTATCAAACAAAATTGCGTTGAAAAAGGAAGAATTTTGGTAGAGTTGAACTTATTGCGATCGCTATCATAGTTCTGCGTGTTTCCTTTTATCAGATTAAAAATATAAAGTAGTTCGTTTCATTTTTTGATTCGAAGATGCTTGCTGTCTCGTTCCCAAATAGACTTACTTGAATCTTGGTAGAGCAGCAACTTGTTTAGGCCGCTTGGATGTATGACAAAGCTGGGCTTGGATATCTTCGCGTATTTCCTGAAAATAGAAAGTTTCAGATGTTGTAAGACAATGTGTTTCAAGAGAAACCGGAGAAAACAAGCTAGAATGTACCTTGTTAAGCGAATAATACACTATTAGGCGAGTAGCACACACAAAAATGTACAAAACGGAGATGACGTCTGTACATGTTTCATAGAACTGAAAGAAGGAAATGATCAGAAGTAGATGGATGAATGTAAGTATAGGAGATAGAGAGAGAGATAAGACACAACCGTTCAGCACATAGTAACAACTACAAATGAGAAAAGGGGTATACGAGTTCACGTACTTTAGACGTGAAAGATGAAATTAGAATAATACGTACTTGGTATGTTTCAACTTGTTGTGTTGAATCTGAATCAATGTGCTCCCAAAATGTAATTAAAACATTCAAAACATTGGCCAATAAATAAGAGCACACGACAGTTACCATTAAACGAGTTGCAGATCGTATTTTCGTCTTAAAGTGTACATATATGGATTATACAAATGAAAGTGTAATGATCTACCTTGTGATCACTGCTTAAGAATCGGAACATTTCTGCGGATCTTTGTTGTTTTCGTAAAGTTTTAACGATACTGTAATTAAGATATGCTAGGAAGATGAAGGGCAAGAAAACAGTCATAATATTCCTGAAATATACATATAGTTAGCATAAATTAGATTTATATGATATAGATATACCTAGTGTAAAAGCGGAATACAGTTCCATACCAAAAGGTGCCGACGATTTCATCTCTCAAGCCCGGCAGATACTCTGTTACTCCCGTACAATTAAAATTCTTCTGAACCTGCAACGTCATTTTTCAAATATGCTTCATCCCATACATCCATCTATCCATCCATCCATCCTTCTATCCCATGATGTTCTTATGAAATTTTCATTTGCAAACTTTTTGTTTCATCTTTCAACAATTCACCAAAATCTTTTTTCGAGAAATGAAACATCGCCTCAGGCATATGAGGATGTTTAATTAAAACTTTGGATGGATTCGTTTCAATGCGGCCAGCTATTGATATTCGTATAGAGTTTAATTGAGGTAAAGAATGTGATTGTGAGAAACAAAAAACAAAACGTCTTCTCCCCATTATTACTCTCATCATCACCCTCATCATCATCATCATCATCATCATCATGAAAACTAACCTCAATTTCAAATATGGCAGTTCCTCTAAGTAATAAAGACAACATGAATACGACAAACGAAAGCATGGTTCGACATCTGAGCATGTATGATGTGGATATGACGTGATGAGATATGAAGCCTACCTTCGGAAAGCTGTTAGAGATCGTGATCGATGTGTAATTAAATATCTTTCAATTGTTGCTAAGATAATGAGATATGTAGAGAAGGTCATGGATGTCTGAAAGAGAGTGGGAAATGTGAATTTTAAATATATTTTTTTATTAATATATTACTTGGCATAATGATAGTAATGGTCCCAGATACGACCAATATGCTTTGGTTAACCATAGTATCTGAAATGATGACAACACATGACATCTTCGTCTTTCTCATATTAAATACTTGTAAACGATCTTTAATTATATCCATAGCTATTACTGGCCCATACATAAACGAAAGAAATGAATCTGACAGAGCCAATATGGCCAGAAAGTAGAAATGCGAATGCTTCGAGCTAAGTAGAACCTTCAATATGGCCATGTATATAGATGAATGACGTGTATGAACTTAAACTACCTTAGCGATTATAAGATTACAGATAAAGCTTATTAAGCTTAAGCTTGTGCCAGCCACAGCTACTAGATACCATCGTCGTTCATTTATTGGGATGGAGCAGTCGATAATTTCTTCCGTTTCTTGGATGACATGATCCGTTAAGTTCATCTGAATACTTGATTCCATTTTGTTTTTTCTTTGAGTTCACAAAAATATAAGCGGAAGATTGAGATATGAAGGCAGAATACTATTTTTAGAACAAAAAATAAGTTTCAAATGCAAATGACGGAAACAGGTTGAACAAGCTTGTCGCTGGAGAAACGCCTCTCTCCCTCTCTACGTCTCTCCCTCCCTCTCTCCCTCTACAACTTAATCCGCGAAAAAGGAGCAGAAAAAAAAAGAAATTAATCAAACTAAAACGAAGACTAATTATCAGAATAGGCCGAAGACTCAAATCATCTTTTACATTTTCTGGAGCTGGAGCAGAGAAAGAAGTAAACAGAAGGCCAAAGTTTGTTTGTTTTTCTAAGCAATTCCATCACTCTCACACTTACATGGATGATTATCAGAGAAGAAGGAGGAGGAGGAGGAGGAAGAAGATGAGGAAGAGAGATGAGGGTTTATGAATGAAGATGAATACTTTTACGTATTCTTCTAATCTTTCTCACATCTACGCATCTTTTGCATTTTTGAGGATGCAAATGCAGACCGAGAAGGAGACGGTGTCACAGCTCTGAATTTCATGAAGGGAGGGAAATAAGCCCTGAGGGCTCATTTCAATGGTGCATTTCAAGACGAATAGCAGCTCATTAGGTCAATTCTTAATCAAAGACAAGAAAGATTTCTTTCATATTCAATAAGCTCATCGTTATGATGATGAAAAAATATAAAAAGAAGAAAAGATGATGAAAATGACAATGTTCATCATCGCATTCAAATGAAGAATAGACGTCATTTCCGTAAAAGGAAATGTAAGACATCATGAGCTTTAAGGGTTTTTGTAATATTTCAACTCAACACAGCAGATCTTTTGTCTGAAAACTAATTGGAGAGCAGAAGACAGACCAAGTTGTACTTCGTTAAAAGCTTAATTTTCTTTTTATCTTCTCTCATCTCTATTCGAACCTAAGCTTATATTCCATTTATGGCTCTAAAGTCAATTGAATGTTATAAATGTCTTCATCTTATACAATATATATATAAAGAATATTTATGATGACGAGAAGCCAAAAAGAAGTTGAATGAATGAATGTTCGAGGAATTGAGGAAGATATTTGCAAGTGCAACTTGATAACTTAACGTGTCCTCTTGAAAGATTTCAGGGCAAAAGCTTCAATGAAGCTTAGGACATTAGCACAAATAGCAGAATTGAGATGAAATGGGTAGGGAAGGGAAGGGAAGGGAGAGAGAGAGTCAACGAGAGGTGAAGAAGCAAACCAATGAATAGAAGACTAATCTCAACAATTAAGTTTTTCAAGAAATGGTCCGATTTGATTGATCATTGATCAACAACAAAAAAAGTTACAATCAAAGAATTGTTTGAAAGCAAAAGATAATAGAATGTTTGTTGAAATGTTTGATTCATACAATCTTCAATCCAAATTATAAACCATTATGCGAATGAAATTGAATGTTGTGTGCAGGTAGAGCAGAACGAAGTACATTCAATCAGAGGTTTTTTCTTCCATCTGCCAGGCCACACGAGCCGTTGCTAGAGCCAACCCACTTCCTCCCCCCCACCCCTCACTCTCTATGCTTTTTCATTTTTAATTCTTTCCAACAAGTAGTTCCTCCTTCTCTTCTCAGTCTTGACTGTTCGCTAACATGACAGGAATGAAGGAATAACAAAGTTAAATGAAAATGAAAATTGACTTAACCATAGTTACAACTCATAAAACAGTCAAGGAGAGCTTAATTTCAATTCTGAGGAACGGGATTACGTCAGTTCTCAGAAGCGAATGGCTGGAATAATACGGAATATGATCGATGCTAGCCAACTAGTCATCTCACCCATAATCCTATCTTATAGTTTAAGTAGTTAGCTACGTTTGACTCACTTCATCTTGCCACTTTATATCAAAAGTACTAAACATGGTCGCTAAAAACGCAAAATGAGGTTAACATTGACACAATGCTTTGCTCTCTCCGAATTCATTTCCGATCAGCCGAGACGAAATCAAATCATAACGTTCCGAATTCATAGAGCTAATGGAGAGGAAGCTTAATTGAACTGAATGATCAGAAAAAAAGTTTTCAAAAAAAAAAAGGTTTGTTGACTTCAAAGAGTATACACGTGGAAACATGTGAAGGATCTTTCACAAAAAAGGAAGCTTAAGAGACAACTCAAAGGATTATGAGAGGCAGACAGAGAAAATGCAACAGAGTATGTAAAGGAGAGGGAGGAGGGAAGAAGCTTCAAAGGAACAGATACCATTCTCAGAAGTATTTCCTCCTTCTCATGTTGTTGAACTTATCAATATTCAAAGATGACGAATGCAACAGAGAACGCTTGTTTGCAACAATCTTCAACAAACCTCTCACACAATCAAAAATTATTTTTTTGATCTTTCCTAATCAGAGAATGATAGAGAGAGGGAGGGAGAGGGAGAGGCTGGAAAAAAAATAAAAAATTAAAAGAGAATTAATTGAATTTCATTCAAATATTTATGATTTTCATGAAATGGAGGGACTGTTCTATGATTAGAACTCTCTCTCTGCTGCTACTACTACTGTCGTACTCAAAATAAAAACCTTTTTGAAATTAGTTTTATTGGAATGAAATTCCGTTAACAACCCACAAAATACATTGCTTTCGCTTATTGTTTCTGCGAACGAAAGAGAAAAACACAAAAATTGCTCATATTCTTCATCTTTGTGTGTGTGTCAGCTCGCTCTCATTCCCTGTTATTAGGCATACGGCTTCATCTATCTATCTTCTCTTAACTCATCCTTGCTTTTCATTTTTTAAAAATTATTTTCATTTATATAGATATATACATGCATACATACGTTTAAGATGGAAAATACTTTCTTCTTTTGAATCCTTCCGCTCATTCTTCTTTAGAAGATTCAAAAACCAAGATCTATGCTAATGATCTACGTCAATCATTTACGTGCCACGTGCATGTTCTCATTTTGCTTTATCCATCAATGACGTACCGGTTGCATAGCTTTTCATCTCTCTCTCTCTACCTCCCTCTCTCCATTCTATTCGAAACAAAGAGGAAGAAGTATAAGAAGAGTAATGTAAAGCTATAAATTACAGAAAGAAAAAGAAAGATTGATTAGCATATCTGAATGAACTTAACAAGTTCATTTGAAGGTAAGTCTGAGAGGTTGCAAAGGAGAATTTAGATTTGCAAAGGGAGAACGAAAAACTCTTTTCATCACGTATTTTTACATGAAAATGACTTTTCGGCAAAGAAATTATCATAAATTAGCATGAAAAAGCTTTGAAGGTATGTTTGTTCTTCAGTTTTTCAATTTAAAGCCAACAGAACTTTTCATTAAATTTTCAAGAAACGAGAAAATGATAAAGCTGGATGAATGAAATCATGACCGGAAGTAATAGTTTGTATAAGAATAAGGATCAAACTCTTTCTTTCTCTCTCTCTGTTCTCACTTTATCTCTCTCTCTCTCTCTCTCTCTGTCTGCCTATGTCTTTCCCTCTATATCAATCTCATTTCAGTTATAGAGAGAATGCATTTTCAATTCACTTGCTGGATGGTGTAGTTCCGGGTTATTCTAATGAAATTATCAGAACGAACGATTAAGGGAGGTGATTTCCATACTCCTATCTCATTACATGTCATCTCGTTAACAAATCGAAAATTCCCTTGTTTGGTAAATCAGCGGAGGAATGAAGAAGATGAAGAAGAAGGTTGGGGGAGTTGAAGCTGGAAGAATCTCATTGCTTTCATTAAATAATTATCCGTCGAATGAATATAAAGCGCAAAAATGAAATATCAAATGGGAGATGTTTGATGTGAAGAAAAAAAAGTTTTTTACTTATGTGTTTGCTGATCGTCTTCAGTTTGTAAGTCCTCAGAGATAGATAGGGAGAGAGTAAGAGGGATAAAACCAAAAATGGAAAACAGAACTACAAAAGCACAGATACGATGATATGAAGAGAAGGCGAAGAGGTAGAAACCTTCGATACGAGAGAAATCGAAACACAAAATGAAATGTAAGAGAGAGAAGAACAAAACAAAAAATGTGTCAAAAATCTTGAGTTTGTTTTTATGTAAATGCTCCATACATTTCTCTTTCAAACGTCCTTTCACTCAAAAATTATCTCAGCAGAGATATCGCAAGTGCTTAAACCTTCTATTCATCTATTTCTCACTCATTTGCATACCTTCAAAAGTATATTTTACTTTTTGTTTCTCACTCTTACATATTTGATCATCTAACTCTTGGGCTTTTCCATTAGACATGGTTCCTGTTAAGGTAGATGGTCGAACGTATGGCCATGTTTCATGTACTTCACTGCCTAGCAGCAATGACACAAGAATGCTGGAAATCATTACCTTTAAGTATACCAAACATGTTTAGCTTATAAATATGCTGAAAAACAGTTGAAAGAGAAAAGTAGAGAATGATGGAGAGGGAGACGAGAGTAGGAGGGAAATGGGAGGAAGGTATCAATGCTTCAATTGGACTGAAGCCATTACTATGATGAAGTATGGTTTGAAACCAGGCGATATACCATACGGGGGAAGACGCATTCCATGTGAAAATTCAAACATTAGGAAACTTGAAAATCATTTATAATATTGAAGAACATGGAGGAGATGGAGGAAAACTTCTGAAACACAACCGCTCAGTCAGATCTACGAAATACGAATGCTCATTCACCAATTTCATTTTTCACTTTCACGTAATCCACGTGGATTACGTGACTTGTGCATAGAAAGCAAACAAAAAATTATAAAAAGTTGAAGAGAAAGTTTGTGGAGTAGTAATACAGTAGTTCAACTCTGTCCATAACCTTAGAAGAAGAGAAATAAAAGAAATTTTCGAAGGAAGTTTCTTGAAAGCAGCACAAGCTTGTTTGTCCTCAATAAAGAAGAAGAAAACGAAAAAAAAAAGATGAAAGAAAGAATAATATTTTTTTCTTCTATAAGCACTCCAAAATGAACACATAAACGGCATTCTCTTTCTCTCTCTCTCTCTACCTCTCTCCCTCCTTTCGTCTCTCTCTCTACCTCTCTACCTTCTACTCTCTTCAGCTTCTTCTTCTGTTTTCTTTCAAAATTTAGACAATTCTGTTATAATACTTGAGGTTATGTTGATGCTTGAAGCTGATTGAATTCATCATCATCGTCGTCTCATCTTGCACTCCATGCAGCCGTGTGACAACTATTTTACCTTTCCTCTCTATGGTCCTTACCTTCTTTCGCTTTCTATCTGCCATCCTCCTTCTTTGTCTTTCCCTCTCACACTCTCTCTCTCTCTTCTGTTTCAGCTTCTACCCCATCTACTATGACGCAACTTCGACACCGTCATCAACACAAACGAAGGAATATTACAATCGAACCATGAAAATTTGAAGGTTGCTCATTCAAACTGACCAATACTGAATTTATTCAGCTTTTCAACATAAAATTTTAATGTCCAAACGAGCTGAGTAGCCAGTTTCTCCTCTCCGGCTTTTCAACCATTTTTTCCATAACCGTCAATTGAATGTTTTCGAAAATATATTATATATGTATAGAATTACATTAGGATTTTTCATTGTTGCCACAATATAGTACATACACACACATAGACACAGACATCCCTGATGTGTCAATTCACTTGGAGCTTTAAGCTTAAGCTACCTCATTATCTAGCTCTCTCTCTCTCTCCCAAGCTAGCTCCCTCTCTCTCTCTCTATCTCTCTCTATTTGGGAAATAAATGAATGAGCGAAATGTAATATGATAAAAATGAAAATGAACTTCATGAATTAGTTAGTTAGTAGGTACATGTATATTCGGCTAAACAACTCTTGCTAACTTCACCGCAATCACCACCATCTCACACCTATACTCTCTCCATCTTTTTTCTTCTTCTAGCAACGAAACAAACAATGTGCAAGAACGATTGAAGGGAATTCTAATGCAGAACAATATGTTTGAAAAAAATCTGAATTCATATCATCAGAAGGTTGTGTGCTTCTTTCACCGTCTTCTGCTTCAGCGTCTTCATCGTCTCATCCTCATTCTTTTTACTACTTCTCTTCTTTCTTCCCAACAACCAAGTATTGCAGAAGCTTCTCTGATCAAACTGCAGCTGACTAGAGACCAATGAATTTTGCTTTCTAACAGAATTCATTCGATACCAAAAATTGGATCATTTTCAGAATCTTCAACCGTGAGGCTTCAGATGCAAACCAAAACTCAACGAAATGGCTTCAAAACTATTGGAAATCACGAATGAATTGCTTGGAATTGTGTGGAGGAATGATTTGTTGTGATTCAAAAACAACGTTTTTGCTAAAACAAAACGGAGTTGCCAGATGAAAAACTGTTTTTGTTGAAAAAAAATTTGTAAAAGTTTCGTGGAAAGTCAGATAAGCCCCATAGCTTGAAGACATGCGATCAGGAAGAGAGAACAAGAGGGGCGGTGGAAGTATAGAAGATGAAGGTAAAAAAGTTTTTTGAGTAATGAAAGAAGGAAGATTTAGTTCTGAGTATGAAGTTGAATGACAAGAGAGTGTCAGACAGGAAGGAAAATATGAATTGTAGTAGACTTTGGGAAAAATTAATAGAGGGGGGTTAAGGAAGGAAAAAACAGAAAGGTAATTAAAATGATGAAATAGGGGGAGTGAGAGGATATAGAAAATGGAAGAATGAAAAGCTTAAAAAAAAGAAAATGCTTCATCGGTACTTTGTTTCCGTTCAAGAATTTACCCGGCCATTTGTATTTGTGTTGTTTGTGTTCGATGGTCTGTGGCGGGTGAGAGTAAGAGGGGGTGAGAGGGGAAAGAGAGTAAGAATGAGACTGAAATATGTATTGTTTAGTATTCCAGTCAATATTATTTAAATATACAAATAGTTGTATTTATAAATATATAGTTAAGGAGTTATCCAATCGATTCTCATGACCACTCCAGTCGTTCGGTATGCAAGGGTTAAGCTTGGAACAACATCACCCATACACACGCATACACACAGACACACACACATGCATATGCACACACGTACATCCACATATGTTTTTGTTTGTTTTCTCATGAACCTTACTCCTCATCATTTCTCACCATAATCGAGAAATAGCTTTGAACTTCAGAATACATTGACGTGGGACATATAACTTGAAAGCACATAGTAACTAAGAGGGCTTTAACACAATACATGATGTAACAGAGAGAATGATATCATATTAAAACAAATGAAAAAAATATTTTTCCACTTTCCCTTGGATTTTTCTGGCAAAAGGGAGGATGATGATTTTACTATAATGGCTGAGTGCTGACTACGAATAGATCGTGCCATCAGGACATCAGATGGATGTGAAGCAGAAAGGAAAAAAAGAGAAGAAGCAGGAGAATGGTGAGTAACCGAAAAGGGTAGAATAAAGAGAGTAAGAAAGAGATATAAAGAGAAAAAGAGAGAAAGTATCAAAAGGTTAGAGAGAGATATAGAGAAGCACGTCAAAATAGGTAGAAAAGTGGTGTCAGAAGTCAGTCATCATTATACTCAAAACAACAATCATCTGGATATCAAAAAAACCTCTGTTTGTGCGAAGGAAAACATATAAAAAGAAATTTTCCTTTTTTTTTTATAAAAAGAAGGTTTTAATTGGCGACGTTGCGGAAGATGAGAACGTTTTCGTTTGTGTGTGTGAGTGCTGGCTGTTGTTGCGTTATGCATCGTTCTTCACCTTTTATACAATGTCATCGGAAGGAGATATAAGCTGAATGAGGTTAAAGAGATAAGGAAAGAAGAAGACGTTGAAAGATGAATAATAAGGATTAGTGAGGGTGTTTGAAGACATCACTGATCTCACAAAATAATATTCTGCATATGCATCAAAAAGTTTCTTAATAAAGAATAGCAAAACTAATTTGACAAAGAACAGCAAGGAGAAGCAAAGGGCAACAACCCTATGTGATTCTAGGAATATAAAAAGAAAAAGTTAAAATGATAGAGAGAATGAGAAAGAGATATATAGAGAGAGAGAAAGAGAGAGAGAGTGAAAGAGGAAGGGAGGTGTTGGAAAAGCACAACCGTTCATCACGTCCTGTCATGTGAAACAAATAAGCAAAAGGACGCCATGTTAACCACGTCGAATATTCTAATCTTCACGTATTTCACGTAAAATACAAATGGAATAATAGGAATTAGCATATATACCTATGAAAAGCTAATATAAAAATAATTTTTGAACGAACGTTGAATGAGAGAGTGCAAGATGATATCCGTGGATAATTGGTGAAGCTGTGAGAGAAATGCGAGAAGTTACCATGAATGGATATGTATGTGCAACTTATAAATAGCCTTCAGGAAATATATTCAAAACTTCGAATATAATAATATGAAAGTAAAAGAAAAGGAGACCCACCATACACGTCTGTCTCTATCTTATCTTTTGTTTTTTTGAGAGAGATGGGTGAGGGGGGGGGGACGAGACAGCTTGTGTTGTTTGGCAATTACGAAAAATTCAAATGTTCCATATTAGTTCATCTCTAATTGGTCGCTTCACTTGACTTGCTGACTATTTGCTGTTCTATCGACAAGAATTTGTTCTTTCAAACCTTCTTCAGAAGAAACATGTGAAGAAAAAAAATGATTTTTAACATTCCAAGTCAGTTAGTGGTTGTCTCACAAAATCGTTCTCAACGTGTGCAAAGTTCAGTGAGCGGTTGTTCGCAAGAAGTGAGCGAACATGATCAAGACGATGTAGAGTAAGATTCAGAGAGAGAGTGAGAGAGAGATTGAGAGAGAGAGAGGGAGAGAGAGAGAAATATGTGCAATTCGTTCCAGGTTTTTTTGTTTCCTAAATTGAAAGTTTCTAAAAAAAACAGAGAAGAACTTTCAGATCTGACGGAATGAAGCCAGAGACGAGGAAGAAAATATTTAATTTTCGCATAAAACACGAATTGTCAAGTGTGAAATCTATTGAGCTTTTAGTGGTAGAAGAAGGAATTCTCGGCCTTCTTTTATCTTCAAATGAACATACATGTTCTTGTCATCATCATCATCATCATCATCATCATGAGCTAAGTTCACCTTCCATAATTGGAATGAAGAAGAAACTGAAGCTTAGCAGCTTCATCTCTACATGATATATTACGATGTAATAACAATGAAAAAAACAAATTATTATGAATTATCACCGAAAAGGCAATTGGGAATTTAAAAAAAAACATTTTTTCTTCTGTCAAAAATAAGTTTAAAAACGTTTTTTTAGCCTTCCATTTACGACCACAGTCAACTGAAAATCAAAAACAAATGCAGAAGAGATCTCTCTTTCTCTAACATCTCTTCTTCTTTCAATCTCTCGTTTACCTTCTACTCTCTCTCTCTCTCCTTCTCTTTCTACCTCTCATACTCTTTTAACTCTCTCTCTCTCTCTCTCTATCTTCCTCTCTTACTCTCTAAAGATAGATATATACGTTTGAACTACACTCCTAGAATTATCTTTTGTCTTTTCAATATACCGGAAGACTACAGTAGAGTCATATGGCTGAGCATACAATCAAATGAAATCTTTAAAAGATATGAGAGAATCTTATTAATTTTAATTATAATAATTAATTTTAATTAAACTCTTTCATTCAACACAAAACACATCATCATGTGACCGACAACTCTATCATATACTATGACAGATGCTTTAACAGAGTAAGATAGCTGAATGAAAATGGAATTGTCCTGAAATTCCTTCTTTTTTTTTCTTTTTTCTGCTTTCTCAAGACAAACGAGGGAAATCGCAGCAAAAAAACCTTTTTTGCATTCTCAAAGTTCAGACAAGAGATTCACTCCTTGCATCGCTCTCCCCCCCCCTCTCTGCTCCACCCTCGCCTTACAAACATTCGTGAAAACAAGCATTTAACCTTTTCTTGAAGCTTGAATCTTTGTAAGACATATTTGCTTCTTAACTCTCATCGTACTAATATGCAATGAAAAGAGATGATATTGTACTTTTCACATGTGAAATCATCGTTTTCAGTTTTTGCATTGTATGTGTATGTATGTGAGTGAGTGTGTGTATGTGTGTGTTTGTGTGTGTGTTAGTCTTCCTCGTTTACCATGTCTGCGGAGGTAGTAGCAATGATTCTATCCGCACTCACCCATTTGTGAATGCCTATTGAGGTTTGAAAAAAGAAAATTAGAAAAACTATGGTGGAAGGGCATAACGGAGGACAATTCGGGGACTATACAAACTACTGAATGTCTAATTGTTCCTCAAAAAATATATTTGAATCTCATCAATTAACAACTTCCGGTCTGTGTGTTGTTGATGGATGAATAAAAATAAAATTAGAAGAGAAGAAATGAATGAATGAAAAATAAATGAAAAATAGGCTGACCTGTTAGTGAAAGAAGGAAGAAGAAGATCATACAAACTAGGAAATGACTGATACTCCTCCCTCCCACCTCTTACAAGAAGTTTCAACAAGCATTTCTCTCTCTGTCTATCTCTCTCTTTCTCTCTCTCTCTTAGTCTTTGTGTAGGTTTTATTGAACGTACTACATGTTGTATGATATGATTTATTCATATTTCATCTACCCATATGAGCAGTTTTGAGATTTGGAAAGATAGAACATACGGAGAATATAAAAAACTCTTTTCAATAGATAAAAATTATAATTTTCTTAAAGAAAACAAAAAAATAAGAATTTGAAATCAATGAATAGCTTCTACCGGATTTGGAAAGTGACAGCAAAGTTCAAAAAAACAGAGACACATACACACACACACACACATACAACATACAAAAACAATTTGCTCTTAAAGCTGAAAAACGAATAGAGAGAGAGAGACAGATAGAGAGAGAGAGAAGGAAACAACGAATTATGTTATAATTAAATAAATATTAACAATGTGAGAACTGTTATTAAGCATAATTGGAGTGATGGTGTAGATGAAGAATCTGAATTGTCGTTTGACCATTGAACGCGATGTTTGATAAGCTCTTGCTCTTCATTAGTTATTCTGAAAAAAACATGTTTAGAGAAGAAAAAGAATATTTCCTTATGTTTTCCAAATTAAAATAGAATTAATTCTTCTCTTTTGCTTTAAAACAAAAAAATGAACAAAAAGTGTGAAGAGAGAGAGAGAGAGATTGTAAGAGAGTGAGATAGAGAGAGAGAGAGAGAAGAAGAAGATAGCTTTACCCTGTGGGGCTCAGATTATTCAAATCGAATTGTTTTGTTTCCATCTGCTCAGGTACAATCTCAGGTAGTCTTTCAGGTAAAATGGCATTGGATGCATCAATTTGCTGAAAAGAGAAAGAGAATGATGTTGCAAGCGAAGCCTTCGACGAACCTTTGTTTTTGATAAAGTTTGTTGTATGGATTCTTGTAATCTGAAATAGAAAAGGTGACTCAGATGTATGCATTTTCGAAAAACGAAATCTATATCTCTCTCTTATGAACGAACCCATTGTTTTGAGCTTGAGCCAATAACGATGCTTGATTACAAACATCTCCTTTACAAAGACAGTAATTAATCATTCCATCTTCAGTTGTCGCACAGCCTTCTTCGAATGACTGCCCATTGGGTCCGATCATTTTGAATTCATCCTTAGACACACAACGTTTTTCAATAATGAACCCTGAATGAATTGAAATTATTTTGGAAACCACAAAGAACATCGTCATCAACCGCTCTGTATGTTTTCGTCTGCTAGAATTGAAACTTGCAATCAATGACGTTCACGTGAAATACGTGAACTACGTCGTCACGCATCGAACTTCACGTGACCTTTATCACGCTGTAGTAGAACTTCATGTGGGTTTGAATACAACTTGTTACAATCCCATTATCGTTGAGCGCTCAACAAAAACAAAACAAAATGAATTTCTCTCCAAACAACGTTCTGTGAGCTTTCTCTTAATTCCCTCTTGTTTTCCTTCCAAACAAGTTAAAGAAGTTAAAATGAGCGATAATCGAATGTTCAGAAGATCATCTTCTTGATCCTTTTGACTCTCAACATACCGTGTCCTAGTTGTGTTTGTTTCGAAAGGCACATGGCATCGTTGGAATCCATTTGTGCACAATCCATGATACTTGTTTGAGAGCAATCTGCTGTTGGATCTGATAAATCAGCTTGGCTACATGTCACACAACGTGATAAGCTCTGTAATTTGTTATTCAATTCAAGTCTTCATTGTTTATCAAATTACTGTGCGTGGCTTATTGACGACGACGGGAACAATAGGAAGTGGAGATGATGAGGGAGTTGCTTGTATAGGTTTATCGAAAGATGAGGCATCTCCTGTATTCTCTAACTTCTAAAAATAAACCATCAAAGCTTTAAGTGAAAAGCATTACTAGACCTTCAACATCTCCTCTGTTATTCTATCCATTTCAATGCTTTTCGTTTTTGAATCACGCTGCTTATTTGGCATATGGACTGTTTCTGTTATTTCAGGAGGTGGATGAACAGGTAATTCAGGGGCTGCCAAATGAGGAAAAGGCCCTGTAACGCAAATCCATTCAATTTCTGTTGACCTCATTGTAATTTACCCGATGGATGAATGTGTGGAGCTACAAACGATGGAAGTTTTGGTTCTTCAGGGATTGGTGGACGTGCGAAGGATGAAGCCTTAAAATGAAAATAAAAAAGTAAAAACATCCGGAGGCTATTTTTAAAGCTGAGATTCCTTCCTCAATTCGTAAGTATGACGACCTTGACCGTTATCAAACTTTCTGTTTCACCACCAAACAATTATTCTTTCGACCTCAGAACCTACATATTCTCGATCTCGCATGTAGTTTTCCGTTGTTTCCGGTATTAGTTTCTCTGCTCAATTAAAAACTTAACAAAGAAACACTTCCCTGTCTCTTTTTCTCTTTTTCTCTTCCATTCTCTCCCTCTCTCTTTCTCTCCGTTTCATTCGATGTCTTTGTCCTTTTTTTTGAAATAAACTTTACTTCCAAATCAACTTGTGTTCATTCGAATAATGCCTGAGGAGAATATGACCTTGTTCATTCATGGCTGGATGAAATTCGTTTTGACCCCAATCAGCCGAACCTGCTCAGGCTTTTCCATTTAATACAGAGGATTAGCCGTCGGATTCTATGGAGACATGGCCTTATTCTGCCTTTTTCAACATTCGATCATCTCAATTATGTAAAACCCGAGAATAATAACTCTCTCAAACACTTCTTTCCCTCATATGAACTTTTGAAGGAAGTGTTTCCTTTGAAGACAGTACCTGAGCAAAGTAAGATGGACGATTGCAGTCATTCTCATCACATGTACAGAACTTTTCATTTCCCTGCAAATGAAAAAAATATTTTCATTCTCCTCAATGCTTGTATTACCTGCGAACCAGAACCGCAGAAGTTCTCCGAAACATTGTCTCCGAACATGGCTTTAACGATTCTACTTGAAGCGCACATCTTTTCTATTGAGAATTGTCCTAAAATAGATTTTTTCATGAAATTCATCACAGCTTCCAATTGCCTGAAGCCACAGTTATAATGCGCGTGAAGCATAAATCATCTTCAGGATTACAGTTTGTAGGAATAGCCCCTGAACAGTCAGAAGTTTCTGACGTCAATCTCTCCTCACGACATTGCATACAGCGCAATGATTTTGATGGAGCTTAATTATATTTTTACTATTAAAGTAAAAAAACCTTTTAACTTACCTTTCGTGCTTGATGGACTTTCCTCCAAAACTGGTTCTTTAGCAACCGTTCCAACAAATCCACTCTGGCTTACTGCTGGACCTTTGGGCATTAGGAACATTCCATCAATGCGGCTAGGTCCTTCTGAACCAATAACACATATTAAACTCAATAAAACTCAATCCTACCTGGACGCTCTTCGCTTCTGGTAGGTAATTGCTGACGACGAACTTCGTGTATCTCATCAGCTGGCAGGGTCGGTCGGGTAGGTGCAAACTGTAATTATAAGACATCTTTCATCGTTTCAATGTATCATGCTCACTCTAGGATCATTAACAGGTACAATGGCTGAAGGCGATATTTGAGGAGCTGCAAACTGTGCTGGGATGTTCGGCCTCATAGCATTCTATGAAAGACAAGTTATTACATTGGTGATTTGTATGAGCTTTACTGGAACAACTAATGGGGCATTTCCCTGTGGAAGTTCTGGTGAAGATTCTCTTGCTGGTAATGTTTCTGAATCACCAAAAAGCTCGGGATGTTTCTGAACAAGTTTAAAAAGCGAATATGTAAGTATTAAAACCTTTTCAAATGCCATAAACTGGTCAGCAACAGGATCATGGTTACACATGGATTTTCGACAAACACAATAAGCGACCTGATGGATAACACTTTTTTAAAACTTCATCAATAGAAAAAAGAGGAAAAGGAAAAGAGAGTGGACATAGTGATAGAGTTACTTATGACTAAGAAAGAGAGAGAGAGAACTAACCTCTTCATTGTTAATATCAACCAAGTCACATTCTTCATCCAACGGATATCCTTTGTCAGGGAATTTCTGATAGTGGTCCGTCTCAGTAATGCATTCCTTTGTAACCGTGTAAGTTCCTGAAATATGAAAATCATGTCCAAACACTTCAATTTTGTTTTTTTTCCTCCTAAACAGAGTCATTTTTCTTAAAATTTGGGTCAAAAGTGTTGTGACAGAAGGAATGCTTAGCCGTGACCTTCAGAGATTTTAAGTACAAATCGAGCAGTTAGAGTAGTTTGATGTCAGTTTTGTTATAAAACTAAGACGAGAAAAAAGAAAAGAAAAAGAACATCAACGAACATGTTAAATCTGTTTTTAATTGATCTATTAAACTTTAAATTACATTGAGAAAATGTAAATTTGACCTCTTTACTTACCGTTTTTTGCTCTTTCACGAGTAGTCCGACAGTACACACGATCATCTGGGAATCTTGAAGCATAGCCGGAACAATCATATTGGAATTGTGCTTCACATTCGCCGAACTCAGCTAGATCACCTGTGGCACATACATAGCAGGAGAGTGATGAAGCTGAAAAAGAGGAAGCATTCATTAGAAGAAAATTAGGAGAAACCGGAACATGTTTGTCCCTGTTACGTATTTCTTGAGGAAAGACAAATGACTGTATGGTATTGTAACTACTAACATTCGTTTTTTTGTGTTCATCTGGGACTTGAAAGAGAAAGGTGAAGAGTGAATGGGAATGAAGATGAGATTCTTAGAGAAGAAAGTAATTCAAACAACTTTAACTAACTTTGAATAATATTAGGACAGTCAGAAGAGGATTGGATGGATTATCCATGCTCAGCATTGAAGTCGAAGATATTTCGATGGATCATAACTGATGCGAACAATCAAGTCGAACTTAAATATCCACACAAATTGAAAATGAAAGTTTTGAATGTGAAAATTGTTGAAATCCGACTAAAAGATTTCCGTGACACTTAGATGTCTTTGTAGTTGCAAGAGGAATCCCGAAAAACTTTCTTTTATTCATATTTGAGAGCATTTTATTCTCAAATATTGTTTGCCGTCCACAGATTACGGTCGTCATGCTAGTCTGCGTATTGAGGACAGGATGTCATCAAATTCAGCCCTCATTAACCAGATAGATAGATAGATGAAGGGCCAAGGTGAGAAAAAATGATAATTTTGATAAGATGGGAAAGTTTGAAAAATATTTTGATTTCTCTTCCTCACTCTCCATCTTCGTCACCCCCCCTCCTTCATTCTCCTCTCTGTCACTAGAAACTCTTGCAGCAATGGATGATTGTAATGAAAATAAAAACTGACCGGTGTAAGGCAGTAGACACAGAGAAACGAAAAAGAGAAGAGACGATACCATCTTCATCTGAAACTTCAGTTACTAGTTGTACTTAGACGATACTTATAAGCGAGGCAGGAGCAAGTAACATAGATAAACAAACAAACAAACACTTGAACATGTGAAGCTTGTTAAGACGCAGAAAACGAGAAAAATGTTAAAAGGTGAACTTGTAATATAGAAAAACGTTTTCCAATTCATGGGAATACCCAGCTGTCAATGTTTAGGGAAGAGGCAGCAAAGGGTCATTTCAATGGTATTTGGAAAGTTTGGAGGGAATCACAAAATGGGCGGGGAATAGGTGAGGTCTGACCCCTCCTCAATTGACGATCCAAAATCTGTCTATCTGTATAGCCAATAGTCTAGTATGTTCCTTTTTCTCTCATTATTCGCAAATCTAGTTCTCTCTTTCAATCTCTTTACTACTTTTCTACCTGGCTAACGATCTCTTGTTCCCGCACTCTCTTGTATATGTGTAAGAAGGGAAGGAAACTAGAAAATGAATTGCTACAATTCTCAAAATGACCAACGGCTCCTTATTTCATAAGCCGCTATATAACAGTAAGTATAATATGGAAAATTGAAAAAGACGACAATGTAAAGGGAATCATGTTCAATGATGTTCCTAGTGGAACAGTCAAGATGGTGGTCACAATCTCTACCTCGAGAAAACAGACAGCACTTTCCATATATAACGTTTCCATTTCAATTATAAAAAAAGACTTTTTCATACATCTTCAAGTCATTACAATACTGGAACAGGCTGCTTGCCATATTTGACAATCAATAAGTCAAATGAGTCAGCTATTCGATGAAGTTCTTTTTTTCAATCAGATATGAACAGTGATCACGCTCACGTGGGTGAGAAGAGCTACCTTCTATTTCGAATCTCAAAACACTTCCTTCAAATCGGGAACAATTTCTAAATTGAAATATTGAACTTAGAACTGATACTCATGCTCAGTAGTGATATGACGAAACCATTCATAAGAGCATAGAACGTGAAAACTCGGTGTGACTCCTACGGCATACGCTGCAGGCGTCGTGTATCAGTATCGCAATGATAACTATCATTACGACTAAAAGTTCTAATGATGTTTATTGCGACCGGGCGGACATAACAATTATGATGATTCGGTCTTAACTGAAGGCTAGTTAAAAAATTTTGGAAATAAATTATTTATTTCTAATCCACTCTGTATCCATCAACGTGTGTAGCTCTTTCAATGAGTTCATAATGACATTAGAATTGACGTGAGGAGCTTACGTGACTTTCCACGTGTTTTCGCGAATTATTCATTTGCATTGCTGGAAACGACTAAGGCGGTTGCACTGCGGATGTTCCAATTAATTCAATAACCGACCGCCTTCATAAGCGTTTTTAACTTTCATTGTCCTTTAAGGGAGTAGTTTAAGGAGGAAATGATGTCCTCTTTAACCTAATTTGTTGAAAAGCCTTCAAATATTGTTATCGTTTCCGCTTACTTCTCTCAAACAGTCTCTTGGCTATGTACACTGCGCTTTCTACCAATCTCTCTTGCTGGCGCATTTGTTCGTATCTCTCGTTCTTACACTCATACGCCATACGCTGCATGTGGCGTTGGTGTCTGTCGCAATGGTATCTATCATTACGACTAAAAGTTCTAATGATGTTTATTGCGACCGGGCGGACATAAAAATTATGATGATTCGGTCTTAACTGAAGGCTTCTAAAAACATTTTGATTGCTAGTTTATGGCTTTTATGAAGTAGAATCAATGATCTATGCCTCCAATTAGGTGTTAGCTGGAGTCTTGTGTTCTTCTGGCTTTGAGGGCAGTTTTCGATTAACTCAGTCATGTCTCATCTACTTATCTCTCTCTCTCTCTCACTCCATTCCCCTTTTTGAAAGTTAGAGAACTTTTTGAGAATACTCAGAGTTTGGAGCTCGTTGAGAAGTTTCGGTTTTTCAGTTGAATATCATCGTTTAACTCTTTGACTCCTCTCTTTCCTTAACAAATTTCTCCTATCAATATGTATATTTTTAGAAAGTGTTTTTATATATATTCGTTTGCTAAAACGTTCATCGCTTCCACTACATCTCATCAACGTCTCCTCCATGTTTTCCTCTTTTCCATATTCCACCTGTACTATATACAACACCCAGTAACGAGGCTGATAGATTTCACATTTTCTTTTCTATTGTATTAGACGATACACAGCAAACAGTCTGTCTTATGTGAAGAGCATCTATTGATGATGTTAGATTGATAATGAAAGTTTAAAAAGATCAACGCTGAGGTTAGGTAATAGCCAGAGGGGTTATGCTCTTCTGGTTTTGAGAGTAATGTTCGATTAAGTTGGTCTTGTCTCGTACTTATCTCTCATTCTGTTTCTCACTAGGAAAGTTTGAAAGTATTTGAAGAGTTTTGGCAGTTTGCTCGAAAATATTCAGAATGTTTGGGTATGTGGTAGCAGTGTGGATCTCCCTCTCTCTATGTCATCACATCCCTTCTTCCTCTCTCTCTCTCTCTCTCTCCCTCTCTAGTATGATATGATTGAATTAATCTGTGTTAAATGAAATACTTTTGAACAATAATTTTGTGTTTGAATTCAAGTTTCATTTGGATATAATGGTTTATTCATTGATATTCTTCCGTTTTAATGAAAATATAATAATATAATAATGGAGAAACATCTTTCTGTCCGTCCGTCTAAGAGTTTCCAGCAGAGGAAACAAGACTCATTCGCATTTGGTAGGATCTTTTCTTCTTCTTCTTCCTCCTCTTTTTTTCCTTCTAATAAGACAAGATCCAGCTGAACGAATTATTCTTTAAAACATCAACATCTGAATTAATTTTAGATTGAAACACTGAAAATCATCCATAATTTTCATTTTGTTCTTTTTCCAACTAAATTCCATCAATTTTTGCTCATTTCCAGAATCATATCGCTGAAAGAGGCACAATATATATATAGAGAGAGAGAGATATGAGGGGTATATAGCTGAGAGAGAGAGAGAGAGATGGAGAGAAGACAGACGAGTGAGAGAGAGAGGATACCTTTTCAACAATTGTAAAGCTGAAATGGAAAAAAACAGTTTTTGTCTTTTCAGAAAGCTTTTCTCTAAATATCTTTTCTTTTAATTTGAAAACTGAATTAAGAATCTGCATGCAACAAGCTAATTATAAGCTGTTGAATTGACAAATCTGACATTCAACTGTTTTTCTTTTCCTTCAAATTGAACAATTAAAGAGTTTTTTTCGTCAGTTTCAAGTCTTTCGAAGCTTCCAATGAGAGTTGTTCATGATTTCCTTTGTATATTACATTGACTTGATTGTTGATAGATGAAAACAAGAGATTAGAACGATAAAGAAGCTTTCGAAGAGGATAACTGAGCTGAAGCCAATTAACTACTTTTGATCTCCAAACTCTATGTCAAAGTGAAGAAAATACGAAAGGAGTTGATTATTATCCTCTCATCGCTTGCATTTTATATTCCTCTTGTTGTCCGCGTCTTTGTGTCGTCGTCTTCTCTCATTCCATCTTACTTTCATTCTTCGAAGCTTCTTCCAGCATCTTTTTCGTGCAGTTCGAGGAAAGCCTTCGTCATACATATTTTCTCTTGTAATCTCTCTGTCTATCTCTCTTCTCAATCTTTCTCTCCTTCTACCTCTCTTTTTTTCGTTTTCTTTTTTTTTCTCATATTCAACTTCACGTCTACACATTCTTATACGTTACAGATGAGCTTTAAGTTAAGCACCGAATATGGACATAAAACAAATTTATCATACTGTAGATCATATGAATATCCACCAAATACGAAAGCTGAAACTGAGATAAGAAGAAGCTTCAGGTTGGTTTACAAGCTTTCACTTCTCTTTCTGCCATCACTCAGTATTTAAAACAAAAAAATGTTACGAATGCCATGTATTTGCTTGGCTGTTTCTCAGAAGAATAGATGAATATCTTCGAGAATTATGAAAAGGGAGGCTTTTTATCAATTGGAGGCTCATTTGTGAATATCACGTTGACGATAGAGGGAAAGCAACAAGCTGAAGGAAATAATGATAAAGAGATAGAGATAAACAGGTTGGGGGGGGGGAGAGAGAGAGAGAATGAGAGAGAGAGTTAATAATGATTGTGAGCTTATTGGATTTCTCACCATGTCGACATCTGACATAAATCGACGTGGTGAGACAAATGAAAAAAAAGCGATGCAACTGACGACAAATAAGTGCATAAGCTTGGATATGCTTTAAGTCAGTCAGCTTGGCCACCATGTGAGCAACATCTAAAAGCTATGCATTCATACAAAGCTTGCATTAACTGATTCACTTCAAGCTTATTTCCAGCTATTTCCATTGATGTCGTCATTTGATGATTTTGCTCATAAGGAATCTTGTGAATTTCATCTCTCAAATCTTCTCTCTCTCTTCTCTCCTCTTCCGCTTCCATCCAAATTGCCATTTTCAAAAAAGAACTGATCAGAAAGACGAAAAAAAAGAAAAATGATGAAATGTAGACGAAGATGGAGAAGGTTGTTTGCAAATTATCAAATATATGGTCCTATGACGATCCCGTTAGAGCGGAGATATGAACGATTGGCAACTGTTTCGCTAAATGAGTGAATAACGTATTGCGTAACTCCCGCCCCTACCAACCCCATACCACCTTCATATCATTCAAACTTCATTTTTGTATTGTAAACAAACCAATAGACAACAAATCGCTTTTTCTAACCAATAACTCAGAAGACGATGAAAATTATTTTTTTAATCCGTTATTTACATCAAAATAAGTTGAGTCACAGATTCTCAGTGGAATTTGCATAAATTAAAGTCGTTGGCATTTGCATATTCACGTAATTCACGTCAAATCTTCTCTCACGTTCCTATTTAAAATCTTATTTGATTGAGGAACGGTTGCTTTTCATTATTCTATTTCATACTTCGATACAATTAAATTGAATGAATCTTCGATGTGAACGCTAATGTTCTCTCAACGTGAACCATCTGAGCGGAAAATGACAAAACCATAAATGTCCATTTGAGTTATGAACTTTTCCATTTAAATATTGAAAAATTGCTTTTCTGAAGTGTTCCCACCATTTAAGAGGCTCAAACAGTCACGTATTTGTACGGAGTTTGATCAGGCAATGAGAGGTAATGGCAAAAAGAGAGGATTAGAGACAGCAAAAGGTCTAACCTTAAGTTTTATCCACTTCCTGCTCAAAATTTTTAAAAAATAATTTTTGAAAAACTCTTCTATGCTCCGTCTCTCTTTCTCTCTCTCTCTATCTCTCTACCTCCCTCCCTCTCTATTTCGATCATTTCGTTTTGAAGTTTATTTGTTGTTCTGCCGTTAAGATTATTCGTATTTGGTTGTCTTCATAGTCATCCTCCTATAGCCTTTTCCAAACATCTCACTCTATTCTCATCGTTTTTTATATCAAATTTTCATTTTTTTTGTAAATTTTCATTCATTTTTGATATATTTGGGCATATTTATGCATCTTTAACGATGTTACTCATCAACTTTTTTGATAGTTAAACCATAATTTCATGAGAGAGACTTCTTGTTTTTCTTTAACAAAAACGTTGTCAGAAGGACGGACTATCTTGTGTGTGTGTGTTGCAGAAGCAGAAAAAAAACTGCAAAAAGAAAAGAGCAACGACGACGACGACGACGACCATCTGATCGAAAGCCATTCTCATGTTTCACAGCCATTTTCATACGTTTTGTAAACTATTATACAAAAATAAGCTAAAAAGGGGAAAGTTATTTTTTCCTTTTGAGCTATATGACTACATGATCTTTCATTGCCATCGTCTTCTTCTATTGCTCTCATCATGAGTCAGTATTAGCTAAGATGGAAGGACTTGTTACATTCAACTTGGCTAACCTCGAACTGTTTTTCTGCAATAAGGAAGGAGGGGGGGAGGACTGCCTGTTGCAGGAATTCCATTCTTACGAGAGCACATCCAATGAAATAAGAATGGCTGAGACACAACAACGATGAACATTCATCTGATGTTATCCATTCAAATCGTCTTGACGGTGTCGTTTAAAAAGTTTTTTTTTTGTTTGTTGGTGTGTAAAACTTTATTGTAAATGTCACTAGAATTCATGTACTTTAATTATTTTTGAAATATTCTGACATCTGGACTTCAGTTCATGGCACGGACATGTATGAAGACGAAGAGACCACCGTGACCGATGAGAGAGACAATTCAATTGAACTGAAATTATCTTCCGTTTCTATGAATTTGAACAAAAAAAACCAAAGGAATCTGACGTTAGTAGCTTCTTCGTCAGCTACTTAATCTTCCAAATTCAGCTTCATCAGGAACTTTTATTTTGAACAGTTTCATCTTATAGCTTTCGTTCTTTGCCATATGAGGCCTTCTTGCTGAACCAGAAGCCTAGTCAGCTTTCAGCTTAGTTGTTCTCTAAAAAACTTTTTTTTTCAATTTTTGCTCATATAGATGGAAAAGGTCATAAGCCGCTTCTAATGATGAGGAGATATGTGCGGTCTTAGCAGCGAGACCGAGAATCACTTTCAGACTTCCAAATAAAGATTCGAAAGTTGGACGATTATGCTTATTAAAGCTTATGTCAGATTGCCTTTTGAAGATCTTGGCCTCTTTTTTGTTCATTTCATCTTCATCTCTCTCTTCATTTAAAATAATATTTTTTATGAATTTCAATATACCATCCACTCTCTCTCTCTCCCTCCCTCCCTCCTTCCCTCCCTCCCTCTCTTGCTTCTTATTTATGATATCTGCTTTCGAAAAAGAAAATAGTCTACTCAAGCCTCCACCTTCTTCTTCTTCTTTATCTATCAAATGCCTTTTAAAACGCTATAGATCGAGCATTCGTTGAAGACTGTCCTTAGAAGCTCTATCTGCATAACATTCCTTAGTAGTACCACTATCTAGCTCTCAACTTAAGACACCATATATGATATGCTTCATTGTTTGAAAATGATGTTTCGTTCTTTGCCAAGACTGTTTTGAGTCATTCAATTACTTCTCTTACACACAACAAGATAAC
Source organism: Auanema sp. JU1783 (assembly GCA_943334845.2). NCBI lineage: Eukaryota > Metazoa > Nematoda > Chromadorea > Rhabditida > Rhabditidae > Auanema > Auanema sp. JU1783. The sequence continues at coordinate 380,965 of CALQYR020007491.1, read as the reverse complement.
CGAACATGCTGTTGTAACTCATAATGGCTATAACATCTTTGCATGAATTATGTAAATCAGCCCACGAACTTTCTTTTTTAAGCTCAGCCTCCTCAGCTTGCTTCTTCTCTCACCTTTTTACCCTTTTTTGAATATTTTCGTCATGACAACACAGATTTAAATAATTTAAATAAATAAAATATTTCCGTTTCCGAACAATTTCACTGCTCGAAGATCATGATGAAGCTTCTTTCCGTCACTTAACCTGTGAAATCATCCTCTCCCTGTCCTTCTGTCTCTCTCGCTCTCTCTCTCTCTCTCTCTCATACATTCTCATCCACTCCTTTTTCTCTTTTTTTTTGTTTTCTACTCCTCATTTAATTAAACAACAACTTTTTAAAAGGTTTTTAAGGAGGATATTTCAGCTCTTTCAATGGTTTTTATTGAATTTCATTCATTTCTTATTCCGACAACATTCTCATGCATAGTTTGGATAAACTAAAGATGTCCAATGATACCTTTACCTTTAAACGGAAATGAGAGAGCACAACATAGATATTAAGAGAAATAGGGAGAAAGAGAGAGAGGGAGAGAGTGAAATGAATGCAACCGATCTGTACGAAATTAGAATTTCAAACATCTGTTAGCACGTGAGAACACTCGACGTATTCAAATTTCACGTAATTCACGTGATGATAAGAAATGCATGGAAACGATGACATGAAAGACGTATGAGAGAGAGAGGAGAGAGAGATGCGTCTCTATATGAGTGTGTGTGTGAGTGTGTGTGTGAGTGTGTGATGTGAACACACCATTGTAATATGAGAGATTTTGGTTTGAAAACAGTTTCAAAAATAGAAATCTCTATTTGAATATTGAGAATAATTATTATTAGAAATGATCGTTTTCTTCTTATTAAGTAATTACTATATTATAAACTATAATATAATATATAACCCATATTTTGGTTGAAAGCTTTTGACGACAATCATCTGAATGTTGTGTTGAAAGAGAATTCCCTCTCTCTCTGTCTCTCTGTCTCTCTCTCTCTCTCTCTACATTCACTTGTAAGCTCTAAAACGAAGACAAAACACTGGATGAACGAACGTTCGAATAACCAAAATTAGCTTAATACGCTTCATATTCCTTCATTTGCCTCTTCTTCTTTGTCTTCTTTCTCAGCTTCTTGTTCAGCTTCAACTATTAAGGTTTAAAGTTCTTTCCGCTCTCTAAGTTCCTCTTTACCTTTATTTATGTGAAAGAGAACGAGACTGCGAGAGTATAAGTGTCACACAGCCGTTCCTAACTGTTCCTTGTCCCCCTCCTTGTTCTTCTCATTTTCCTTATTTTCTTGTTTAAAATTCTTTTTTTTTTTCTTTTTTTCCTTCTTTTCTCAGCCATCGTTAGTCAGTTTTCTAATTTTTGTTGTATTTTCTAGCTTTTTTCCTTTTTTTTCCTTCTCAACAAGTCAAATTCCCTCTCTCAGAAATGATGGCCGTAGATCAATTCAGGTAAATTCATTCAATCAGTCAATCAATCGATAATCTTGGTGTGCATGTGCGTGTGTGAGTGAGGGCAAAGACGTGCACACAGTGTGTGTCAGACACATCGTTAAGATAGTAACAAACATATAATTAGTGTTTATTTATTATTATTTTGCTCTAAAAATATATGTTAATGTAGTCTCAGCTTTTTGTCGTTTATTGCCTCAGGCATGTTTTTGGTTGCTGAAAAGGGAGAGAGAGAGATGAAGAGAGAGAGAGAAAGATGAAGGTAGAGAGGGAGAGAGTAAGCAGCAGGAAAAAGCTTCGTGTTTTCAATAAGATTTAATGACCAAAATTTACATTTTTATAATAAAAGTAACGAAATAACAAAAGCTATTCTGTGATGACAGAAATCTTTCTTAAGCTTTTCATACTTGAGATATTGTCAAAAGCAGAACGTTTATGTCAAGTACAAAGATGGAGAGAAGATATCTATTAAGCTTATTTCAACGAATGAGAGTCTTCGAAGAAACAAAAAAGTAATGAGAGAGAGATAGAGGGAGAGGGAGAGAGGGAGGGAGGGAAAGATAGAGAGAGATATTAAATGAATAACATTCCCATGAAGTATTCAGAAGGATCGTACTTGATAGATTTCCTTCATCACTCTTCTCCCCCCCATTCTCTCTCCGCTCAATCCAAACTCATTTTTTCTTTTCTCATCACTCATCTGTCTGTTTCTCTCTCAAGTAGCATCACCATTCCAATTAAGATAACAATGAATTCATTTACCTCTCATCTGATAAGGAGAATTTAAAAAATAAAAACGTGGTGGTGATGGTGTTGGCGAGCATTTTCGTTTTGCTGCGTTGTTCTGATTGTTTGTTTCGCGACTGGCAGTTCTCGCTTCTCTCTTGCATTCGGGACGGAAGTTGATGAATAATTTTTCAAATAAGATGGTCCTGAAGCGACAGTTAGAAGCTAATTAAAGAGAAATGGCAGAAGAATATGAAAATACTCGGAAATGCATTGGATTAGTCAAGTTCTGTGAGTATGAGAAGCCAATGAAAATCATAATTTTTGGAAAAAAACAATTCAAATGAATAATTAATGATTTGATGGAATGGAATAATACGTAATGTGTCTGTGCGTGTGATTGAAAATATTTTTTTCTTTTGTTCTGCTGCTGTTCTCCAAAAAAAAAAAGACGAAAAAGCGGAAAAAAAACATTTTCTTCTTCATATCCATCTATATCTGTGTCTGTGTTGCAGTACATTGGTGACTTCATCGTCCGTTGATAGACAGCGTCATCGAGATCTACAACGAAAACGTCCATCAACGCTTCATTTGCCCAAAAGAATGACGCCCATTCCTACAGTAACTTCAATTCTCATATTATTCATCTTCTAAATATCTTTTACTTCTAAAGGTAGCCATTCATAAGGCCAGTGCATCTGCCGTTATGTGTCCTGTTGAAATTGAACACCGACGACGAGCCGAAAGCTCCAACATCCGAAATTCTGAGCAATCGACTGTGAGTTCACATCTTTTTTCATTTTCTTTTCTTTTTTTTTATGATTTCCAAATAATGAAATATTTGATTTACCATAAATGGCTCGTGCTTTGATACTTCCGATGCTATAAATGAAATTCTCAGAAGATATTGAGCTAGCTGACTTCATAGCTTCTTCGTCTTCCTCTTCTTCCCTTCAGTTGTTTTAAGCACTAGATGGTCAAACATAAATCACATGATATACATATTTTCTCATTTTCTCTCTTTTCAAACAATTTTGACACGTCAATTTTGTTTGAAAATCTGAAATTGAAGGGAATCTGCTGACCGGAAATGGGATATTTCTAGCAGGACATCAAGCAAAAAAACCTTTTGTGCGTGTTTGTCTTAAGAGATTGAAGGAAAAAACGGAAAAACATGAAATCTCAATGATAGCCTCACAAGGACAAAAGAGAACAAAGAGAGAGAGTAATAGAGAGGAAGGGAGAGAGTGAGAGAGACTGAATGAATTTGCCCCATGTGATGATTTGACTATCGAAGTGGGTGGAAAAGAAGGAGGAGTGATGGCTTATAACATCTCTTCCCAATCTCCTCTTTCTTCCTTACATTTCAGCTTTCTCTCACTCTCTCTTTACTATATATCCCATAAAGAGAGAGAATAAGAGAGAGAGGGTGGCAGAGATTGTGAATGACTTGTCTTTGCCATTTAAAGTGGGTTGGAATCATCTAAGAAGAAGAAGAAGACGAAGAGAAGACGTACAAGCTTCATCCCTAACGCTACTCTCATGTGGTGCCACGAATGTCTACCGTTTTGGCCTATAATTCGATCTGTCAATGTATTCTTCAGTAATTTTTGGTTGCAGCTCAAAGTTTCGTTACTGAATGGAAATTTGTTCGAGCACAGTCGTAGTACATCTCCGCGTCCTCGTACAGGGTTTGTTTTTTCACTTTTTTTCAATCCAAAAGCTCTCGCTCTCTCTCTCTTTCATATAAATATTATTTTCATCCAAAATTGTCTGATGTTAAGAATAAAAGAAAAAAACGTTTACAAATTACTTTTTCCATTTTCCCATCTGAAAACTTCTTAAAAGCTTTCCTCTGAGATGGTCCTCTATCTCTCTCTCTCTCATCTCTCTCATCTCTCTCTCTCTCTCTTGCCTTGTCTTGTCCATCAAAATCATAAACTTAAAAAGAGAGTTAGACGTTCTATTTATCATGACCATAAATGGAAAGTAGCTTTTCCTTAGACATTATCAGCTTTTTTTGTCGTCTTGTAAGCTTTCCAATCAAATATTTTCCCAAAAGTGTGCAAAACAAGCCGTGTAGGTGTAGCTTAAGAAACTTTAACACATATTCTCATATGACTCTCTGTTATCTCTCTGTAATGCATTATCTCTCATCATCTTTCCCTTTTCTCTTTTGGCTTTTCAACCTCTATGTTGGTCGCTTAACACAAGTATTTTGATCTTATTGGAACTTTTTCCAGCATTTCCTTTCGCTTTATCAACACATTGCTATTAGTAGAAATAGAATTTCCGTTTCTTCTTACAACTCTTTCCATCTTCTTCTTCATCTTCTGCATCTCATTTCCTTTCATAAAATATAAATATATTTATAAATGCTTTAACTATTGTTTGTTATCTATGAAGTTTCATCTATTACAGACGACGTGATTCCATGATGTCTATGCTCAATAGAATATGGAAGAGTGATGAATGCACACGTAAGCCACAAATGGTCAAGATGGATGCATTGGATGTACCTGGGTAATCGTTACTCCTCTTTACCTCTAATCTCCTTACCTCTCAACATCCTATCATGACAATGTTTCAGACAGTGTCTTCATCGACAAATCTCACTATCAGAAACTAATGTAACACCCAGAGAGACAGCTAGCACCTCAACAGCCTCAACCTCAGCCTATGTTGTACCTCGTCGACCCGTTTTTGTTTCCCTGACGCCTAAACAGATTAAATTGCTCAAAGTAAGTATTTGAAGGTTCAAGAGCTTTCTCTATCTCCCATGATATGCAATCATCTGTCGTTTAAGGCCAGTTTTGCTCAACTCAACTCGGGCGGTACATTTCTGAAAATTATGGAACAAGTCTTTCGTCGCTTAGAAATGAAATCATCAGATATACGGTAGGTTATAATTGAATAATCATATATAATCTAACTATATCATATAATTTGACAGATCAATCTTCCTAACTACTGCATTTGTTAATTCATTATCAAGAGAGAGATCATCACCTCCAATTGTCAAGACAGAGCATGATCATTGCAAATGTTTAGTTGATCTATTTGATAAGTAATTACATATATCCAAATCATACCTAATTATGCTAACTATATCATAGAATTATCAACTGCGTCGATAATATGGACAGTCAACTGCCTATGTTACGACTATACGGAGAAAAACATGCTCAAGTACGTATCAACCGTTCCATTGCGTCAGCTTTCATCTTTTATCTCTCTTCACGTAGTATACCACGTCAATTACAGCTTCCACGTGCATCTTACGTAAGATGCACGTGGAAGACGTGAACATTCATCTTTCTCATATCATCAATTAATATGCAAATTTCTCTATTTTTACAATTAATTATGCAAATTTATTATAGATGCGCGAAAGCGGCTTCACCGGTGCCATGATAGAAAATTTCGGGGAAATAGCAGTTTCGGTGATTGGATCTCAAGTAGATCATATAACTATACATATAGTATTGATTTATATAATTATAGGAATCAGTTAAATATAATCAAGATACAATGAAAGCTTGGAGAATCTTATTAGCTTATATAACGGATGAGATGAAAGTTGGATTCGATAGATATTCGAAGATAAGTGAAAGACGTAATAGTATACAACACTAACAATATAGTTATTGATTGTTAACTATGTGATTAATTCAATATTATTTGTCCATATATATCTATATGAATGATTATTATATTTTGGAAAACTGTCAACCTCATCTCATTCCCTCTCTCACTCTCTCTCTCTCTCTCTGCACATCGCACATCCTCTTCATAACCCTTTGTCCATATTTTGATCAATAAAACTTTCTGGATAAAAAAAATAGAAAAACAGGTTCCATGCATGAAATCCGATGGCACACAAGATCATGGCTATGTTTGTGATGAAGAACTATGAGAGAAGGAACACACATACGTTTCATTATCTACCTCTCTACACTCATGTACACTGATATGATGTTGAGGTAAAATTATATTGGAAAAAAAGAATTTTCACAGAGTGTCGGCATACTCTTTGATGTTTCTTTGAAAGTTGTTAGTCAGAGTGATCTCTTTACATGAAGTAATTGGAATAGTTTATAGAAAGCCTTATCTCGCTATATTTCAATCATAAACTGACTATAAATACCATTTTAATATCATTTAATATCATTTTCTATTACATCAGAAGACCTTTAGCATTCCGTCAAGATGTTCCTCTTCTTGAATCCGTTTTTTGTCTTCTCTTATACATATGTATGTGCTTGTTACTTCATAACCTTTTACTCTGCTCATAGTTATAACTCTCTCTCTTGTAAACAGCATACAAGACTGAGCATTTCTAGGATGAAACTCATACTCCTCTCCATATTGGGATTAGTTTATTCATCTCGACGTGATGATGATTTAGTAACGAACTTGCCCGGATTAATATTTAACACAAATTTTGATTTCTATTCCGGATATTTAAACGCGGGAAATAATGGATCGTGGCGAATGCATTATGTGTACGTGTAACATCTTAGTTATGTGTTATCAGTTAGATATATTAGTTTGACAGAGTCACAATCCGATCCAGTAAACGATCCTGTCCTTCTGTGGCTTAATGGAGGACCAGGTTGCTCATCATTCTCAGGTCTTTTAGGAGAACTCGGTCCATACTATGTTAATTATGATGGACAAACGTTATTTGAAAATGTTTATGCATGGAACAAAGTATGTGTTAACTTCCAAATCCTTCATTAATCAATGTTTGTAGAAAGCCAATGTACTAGCTATAGAATCTCCAATTGGTGTTGGCTTCTCCTATGATAATACTACAGCCAATTACACAAATGCCAACGATGATCAGACTGCTCTCCAGAATTATAATGCCCTCATAGATTTCTTCAAAAAGTAATTTGCAATTATATTTAATTTGTTCTTTTGATTGTTTTTTACTGCTACTGCTTTCAATATCTCTTTCACCTCACTCTCATTCTCTCTCTATCTCTCTCCCTCTATCTATCTCTCTATTTTTGCTTTTTCAGTGTTCGCCCTGATTTACAGAAGAATCCATTGTTCTTATCGGGTGAATCATATGCAGGAATATACATCCCCACCCTTTCCAAACTGATTGTCGATGGAGTCAACGACAAAACTTTTCCTAATCAAAATTTCCGAGGAGCTGCCATTGGAAATGGTTTCATGCACGTCAAGTATCTGATGAATTCATTGGTTCTATGGGGAGCTTATCACGCCCGAATCTCTCAAGAGTAACTTGTTTTTTTGATTCTTATCTAGACAATTATCTTTGAAATGTTTGAAAATTGAAACATTTTGGCGAATGAGTTGAGAGCTGCTGCTGTTGCTCTCAAAGACCTCAGAAGAACTTTTGTTTTTTAAGCGAATGGGCAAGAGCCAAACAAGTTTGTCAAACTGATGGTTTGACTGATCATGATAAGTACGATTATACCAAATTCATGAAAACAACAAATGGAATGGACTACGTAGCTGATAATTCTACAGAGTGTGGAAGAATCATAGATCAACTCATAACTGATTCACCGTGAGTATTCTAGTTTATCCACTACTGCTATGTACTATGTCATAGAGCATCATCTGACATCTTCTTTGATCAGTACAATTACTATCAAGACTGTTATTCCTTGACAGCTGTATCCAAAACTGGCATGAAGTTTGACTATGGCGGTTTCACAGGTTTCGACAAGAATACAGCTGTATGAGACTTGACTCTTCATCACTCCTAATTCATATTTAGAAAGTTTTCAATTACGATTCCACTGATCCACAGTTTGGATATCCCTGTTGGAGTGACTCAGCCATCAGAATCTATCTGAATAGACCAGAAGTTCAAGTCAGTGTTCACATTTCCTATTTCCTATGAGAAGTTATTCTCAATTGAGCGGTAATTGGTTTACAACTGGAAAATATTATTACAGGCTGCTCTCCATATTGAAGACGCTTGGAAGAAACAGAACCAATCATGGAAGGGTTGCAAGTATGTTCGAGCTTATCAAATGGCTTTAAGCTTGTTTTCAGTGACCCAATGTATGATTTATACAATTTAACTTATGCCACAACAAATGACTTTTTCAACTATGTTATACAGAAAAGCCAAGTGAGATCTTTCATTTCATAGCCTTCTAAGAGACTTATCCTTTGAAGAGTAGCTTCCGATTTTTAATTTATAACGGAGATGTTGATACGGTCTGCAACTATCTTGGAGATTCCTGGTTCATTCAAGATGTAGCTAGAGACAACAACTTAACATCGTCTCAAAGAAAACCTTGGTTCTTCGGAAGCTCTATTGCCGGTTACAATCAGAACTATGTTGTCCTCCAAAATGCTGGTTCCGTAAGCATTGATGTGCTCACAGTGAAGGTTTGTTGAGTCTGCGAAAGAGAGAAAGAGCATCTAATGGTTTGATCCCTACACTCACAATTCCATATTTCAGGGAGCAGGTCACTTCGTTCCCAACGATCGTCCCGGGGTTTCCTTACAAATGATCACTAACTTTATGTTTGACTCTAATTCAGCTGTAGACTACAGTTCAACATCCTTCGTTAATTCTCAACCTAAGGTTAGAAAACTAGAAAAGCTTGTTTGAAAACGGTTTTTCTGTTCCAGATTGCTCCATTGAAAACAACCAAAACTACGGCGGCTCCGCCTACTACGGTATCAACAACTGTGTCACCTTCCACTGCCCCACCATGCACTGTGCCGACAGTCCCTACTACCGTACCCACAAATAAAGCTTCAACTAAAGCAGCTACCAAAAAAGCTACTACTACTTCTTCTTATGAAAGCTCAACGAAAAGCTCAAACAGAATACTTTCTTATTTCGTTTTAGTATCTCTTATGGGTCTATTGTTATAAAAGAACATCTATGAACAAAAATATTTATGAAAGCTTGAGATGACTTCCTAATGTTATGAGGAAAGATGTACACTTCTTAATAATTGTTTTTCTTTTATTGTATTTTTTTGCACAAATAAAACCATATCAACTACAAACCATTTTGTACTCTTCGCGAATGTTCTCAAACCGGAAATAGCTGTGGATGGAAATATGATCGGAAAACCTTAGACAGTGATAAATTGATTGGGCTCGTTGAACTGTGGACCAATGAAAAGGAGTACTGCTCATAAAACTCACAAAGAGCACAGCCAATTTTAGAAAAGTAGAGTTTGGATTGAAATGAGAAATGAAAGTAGAAGTTTCGAGACGTCTCTCTTCTTCTCTTTCCTTCTCTGTCTCACATCTGGAGCTGTTTTTCACGATTAGTATAACTTGATATTCAGGACGTGTTTGCATAGCTCGCAATGCTCCTTAAAAAACATTCTGAATAAGGAGAACTGATTAGGACATTGAGAGGATAGTCAATCATTCAAATCATTAAGAGCTCAGCATTATCATTCACTAGCTGTTCTCTTACTATCATCTTGAGAAGATATCTTCTACTCCAGCCTCTCTCTCATCTTCTTTCCCTTTTTCTCTTTTTTCTTTTTCTTACCTTCATCATGATACAAACGATAACTACGGAACGAATGGCAGAAGAAGAAGAAAAAGCTTGGCAGCTGTCAGCCTTTTCTTCATTATTTTGCATTACTCTGGCAGTTCGTAGAAATGCGTCGTCTTATTCTTAGCCTTCTAGTTTTTTCAGTATTCATTAATGGGTAGTCATAACATTTATAATATTTATGTAACATATCTGTTCAGCATATCTGCCAATTCTCATAAAATCTTTCGGTCACGCAAATTGAGTACAGAAAGTCAATTGGTCAGCAGGATATTGTCAGAATACGATGCTCACTCACGCCCGCCAGTCCGAGGTTGTGTTGGACAAGTTCCATTCATTCTCTGTTACAAAGGTCCATAACACTATTAACCTTTCGATTTAGTTTATTTATGAACCTCTCTCAATTCATATATGTACATATCTATTAGTTGCTAACAAAACTGATCCATCCGCATCATCTCACATAGTGCTCTCTTAACCACTGTGCAAGTGTGTGTATGTGTGTGTCTATCAGGAAGATTCTTCCCTATACTCTACTGTACCACATCATATGTTCATTAGCTAACTTATAGACTCGGCTGATCACTCAGCTATTCTTGTTATAACCAATGTTTTCATCAATCGCATCAAATGGCAGGGAGATCAAGCTGTGAGTTTTCATTCTCCTCACCCTATGATTCAAATTCTCTTCAAGGAAGTTGATATGTACCTTCGCCAACAATGGGAAGATAGCCGTTTACAATACCCTGTTGATCAACGTGAAGGAATAGATGAAGTGAGCATAGGATACCACAAACCTCATTTCTCATCAATTTAGGTTTCTCTACCAGCCAATCAGAAGATTTGGAAACCAGATACTTACTTCACAAGTGGCCGAGAAGCCGAAAAGAATCCTTCTTTGCAAAGTGTAGTTATCGAACCATCCGGATACATTCGATCATCCGAACAGTGAGTTTCCTCCGTCCTCGAATGAATCTGAAAGAGACTAGTTTGCATGTGCCTTAGCGTTTCATTTCTTAAGGTTTGCTTTGCTTTTGACTTCAACAGAGATTTTGTAAAGTCGGCTGTTGCAACGAACTCGTTGTAATGACTTGGCTAATGTTTTCTTTCAAACGAGAGTCAACTTCCCTCATTACTTTATCGAAACATTTGAATAAGGAAATACTTTAACAGGAGAACTGTCAGTGTTCCCATCGGTCATGGAGCTTCTTTCCCATTCTTAAACACTCGGACCATCAATCTCAGACTCGCCAGTTGTAAGCTTAACTTCCAATAAGCTTTTCTTTCAATCATGCATTTTCTTAGATAAATATCCTGCTGAAGATGTCATCTACATGTGGGCTAACTCTCCTCCACTTGTCAACCCTGTTGAAGTAATTTATACATTATATTCTGTGTTATGAAAAAATGATTTAAGGTGTCATCTGACCTTCTAGTAGGCCCAATACTGTTTGAGGAAGCTTCAGCTGAAGATTGTAGTGGAAACTATTCCATTGGTAAACGATAGCATGCAATTCAAACTCACTTAGTTCTTTAGGTACCTTCTCTTGCATCGATGTCACTATAACGTTCTCCGGAAGTGTTTTCGGATCACTCTGCACCTGGTTCTTACCATCTATCTTCCTTGTAAAATCTCATATTGTTCCTCCTTACATGTTTTAATGACAGGTTATTGCCTCATGGCTTCATTTCTGGGTTCACGGAAGTTGGTCTGTTCCTCGAACGGCATCAGCTGCTCTACCTTTCATGATATTTGCTGTTCTCTTCGTAAGTTTTATGAGCAAAACTCTCTTTCATTAGTTTACAATTCAACACGCCCAATCACATTATGATTGCTTTAGATTTTCCGATCAGATGTTGTAAACTCCACTCCCTCAGTCAGCTGTTGGTATAGCTTCTGCTTGATTCTCACCTTCTTATCATTTGTGAGTGCCAAAAGCAAACAAACATGAAATAATATTAAGGTTGAATACTTTTTCGTAATTTGTTGTGGAGGTCGACGAACAGTTCGTTTAGCTTCTGTTGGTCATCCAGAAGATCATCCAATCGGAAATGATAGACAAGTAATCTCTGTGTACTCTATGTGTTGTGTTCAATCATTGTCATGTTTTCAGGTATCAGAAGTTGTTTATGACACAAACTGTGTATCCTTCCGTAGACATAATGGATTGGACATCGTATCTCGAATTCTTTTCCCTCTTCTTTTCATTATCTACCTTATAATCTATTTCATATTTCTCATTTAAATAACTACTTCTATTTATTTAAGAACTCTTTCTCCATACCATAAATGGATAGTTATAGTTAGAATACAATAAAATGATTTCTATTGATGTCTCGGTACTGTCCATTCAGGTCACATTTTTCATTTTTTTCTTTCACCGTCTTCCAATCCAATTAGTCAACTGAGAGAAATCGGGAGAAATGATTCCTCAAACTGTTATGAGATAAGTAAAGCTCTCAAGGCATTTCGCCCACCGCTAACTACAGAATAGAATGAGGAATGATATATGGAAAGCGATGTTCACTTTATTTTAAAATGGAAACTGAAATGTGGTATAGTAGTCGAGCACGCAGCGATCTCACGTGAAACTAAGAGCCAAGTGGAACCCAGTGTCTTGGTGGTTCAGGCGATGGGCACACACAGAAACAAACAAAATCAACAAAACAAGAAGCTTGTTACTACTTACATATCTTCTTCACTCGATCTTTGTAACTTCATAATTGTCCAAAAGAGTTATTCTTGATGAGCTTTAGGGGGAGAAGCCAATCGTGTACTAGTATAAGGGCAACATTGTAATCGTGCATGTTTGATCATTTCATACTTTCTCTGGAATTAGGACTTGCAGAAAGCAAATCATAGAAAAGGAAATGTGATAATAAGTGTTGTAATATTGGATATGATGTTGATAACCATAAAATGATTGGATGAAACAAGGGATCAAGCACGCATGACTGAGCGATTCTCTTGCAATGGAATACGATTCATCCAAGAATCTCTCCGGTTGACATGCATTTCGCTTTTGTTCAGATTTCCATTTTCACGGAATAAAATGATTTGAAAAGAGCTTGACATATGTGATAAGTCTCATCGGGTCAAGCGCCATCTTCATACCCGACCTGGCTTTCAACCAGTTTCTGTCACCTCATTGTTTCATCTGGGAAAAGTCAAATTTATCTTTTTGATACAGGCTCATCTGTTTCTCTAATTTCTCTTTTACCCATTCAGAGCCTTTCACTAGTCTCAGTAGTTGATAAGAAACATAACGATTCGGATACTTTCCCTCTCTATCCTCTCGTTTACCGGATTATCAGTTGCTCTCGCAATCCTCAAAACTAGGACGAATCCTTCTTTCTCCTCCCATATTCATTTGTTACATCCATTCCTAATCTTATCCGGATATCAGTCACTTTCCATAAGCTTCCCTTACACCAACTCACTTGATCGTTCCTTTTTTACGTTTAGTTTCATTTTAACTTATAGAAGACAATGTGGAAGCTTGGAGTTCTTCTTCTCGCTACTTCTCAATTAGCCTCCGCTGCTACATGTGGTGGCTCCTCTATTCCATTCCGCTTTGAGGTGCTTAACTCGTTCTCTTTGTTTTTTTAACGTTTTACGCCCAGGTTTTACCATCTGGAACACCTGTTCTTGGATGTGGTTCTCCAACATGCTTTGGAGCTCAGAATGGTGGTCGGAATGTGCTCCATGACACTAAGTTCAATGTAAGATTTTGCTTCACAATAACCGAGTCACCTCTTCATAACAAAACTTATCTCTTCACTATAGGTTGGCCCAGATGGTGAAGACGGATTTATCAGAGATGGAGATGTCGGCAGAAGTCGCTCTCGTTATAGTGATGCTCCATCTCAAATTGCTGATTGCCCTTCAGGATTTGATTCACAAAGCTGTGTGAATCCACTCACCTGGGTCGGAGGTTTTCTCTCTAAGCCAGATGGAAGGTTCATTTTACAATTTATCATTATCTTGTTTTAACATGTTCGATTTTGAAGCTTGAGCTTGCAATGCTGTCACTACAGTGGTCTACGATTTGGAGCCGAAGTTGGAAGACCAATCGTACACGCTGGAGAGGTGTATTCAGGAGGTTAGTAGGATTCTTATCATTTCATTATGAAATTAATCAAGCGATAGTTGAAATTGAACATATCGAAAGTTTTTTTTGATTGATAGAGTCATCAAAACTATTTTAGGAGAAGTTCTCCGAGATGGACGTCAAACGGGCTTTGATCTTATCTCAAATGTCAAAAAAGTAGAAACAGAAGATGGATCGTAAGTTTTCAAATTCTTCTTTCAAGCAGATATCTTTGAAAATCATAATATTCATTTTTAAGAATCGCTTATGAGTTGACTGTCACTCGTATGAACTGTCTTCCAGACCCACCAGAGATCTTCAATGACGGTAAGGGTCATACAGGTTTATATTGATATCATCGAAGTTTAGTAAATCTTGATGCCTCAAATGAAATCAGCAGAATTTTGGACAAGGTTGGAGAAGTTCAACATCATCAAGTTCAACAAACTCAACAAACTCTACCCGTAAATGACAACACCCAAAGCCAAGGACTTGCTCCAATCAGTCCTGGGGCCTACGAGACAAACCATATTCAGCAAGATACTTATGCTCAACCACCACCTCCACAAGATGAGCCTCAACAAGAACAATTTGTTCAAGTTGGAGAACAAGTTGTACCTGTAACTGAAGCTGGTTATTACTACCCCGTTGCTTCTGGAATTCCGGCTTGTTTCACCGCTGACACTCTTGTTGATACTCCAGCCGGTACAAAGCGAATGGATCAACTCGAGATTGGAGATCTTGTTCTCACTTCTAATGCTAATGAAGTAAATTCATTAAAGATTACTAGAACAAACAATACTTTAAAAAAACTTTTTAGTTCACTTTCACTCCTGTTCTCTCGTTCATGCATCGTTTACTGGATGTTGAAGCTTCTTTCATCAAGCTTGAGACTCCAGGAAATCTCTTGAAGTTGACCCCCCAACATTTCATCTATAAGGTTAATAACTATATGGAGATCATCAAACTAAGAATGAATTCAGACTTCTTGTAATGACACAACCAACAGCAAGATGGTTTATGCTGAAGACGTTAATGTAGGAGACTGCCTTTATGAGTCTTCTGTAGTAGAAGGACAAGGTCAGTTTGAAACAACTTAACAAAGTTTAAAGATACTGTTTGAAGCATTGAACATTGTGCCAGTTGTCAAGAAATCCGTTGTTCGTGAAACTGGAGTCTTTGCTCCTATGACAGCTACAGGCGATCTCTTTGTAAACAACATCTACGCTTCCTGCCACAACGTCATTAAGGCTTCTTCCCTTACACACACTTTCCTGAACTTAGCCTCAACCGTTCAGAGCAAGGTTGTTATCATAGTTTTATCAACTTATATTCTTGCCTATTACAGATCTTATCTATGTTCGGAGGAGTGGAAGATGGACACCTGCCTGCAACAGCTGAATTCCTACTCCAAGCCATTGACTACATCATTCCACATAAGCATTAAAGAATCACTGTCATATAGACAAGTACCCATCCTAGTGTTAGAACACTCTTTGGGTATACCTAATAATAATAATTTCAAACGAAACTGTCTAATAAACTTTACTGAAGATGTGTCTTCATGAATGAGAGAAAATTGGAATGATGAGGAAACATTATCGTTTTCAGGTTCTTATAGTAATGTTCAGCTTTTTCTTGGAAGTTCATCAAAGAAACAAAGCAGGACATTGTCCTCGTTTCAAAGTTTCCAATTAAGTCTCTTATCATCATTTGACGAGAAGATTTATAGAAAATGAAAAATGTATTGGCCTACTATATGATTCCAGATGGGGCGTCAGTATTTGTTCTCTGTGGGTCAAGGACATCAGAAGTTCTGGTTCGTCTCGTCTTTGTCATTCTCGCCATTGCGCCTTTGATAGGACTGGGCAGTGTCAGTACACCGAATTTTGAATTGTTTCTCTTCGAATTCATTTTGTATGTTTCAAAACTATCATTCCCACTTGTTTTTTCTTTATCATTGTTCTGTGTCCTTCCGAAGCCTTCATATGATTTTATGTGAACCTCTCTAACAGTTACGGTCTTAGCAGTATAACTGATATTGTTCATTTGTAGCATGTTGGCTCTTTTCCTCATTGTTTGCTTGTGTGCTGGAGCTTCTGCTGTTACTCCCGTTCAAGGCACAAGATGTTCTCCAAATCAGGTACATTCTTCAAACTTTATTGGTTCACAAGCACCATGAAGTGAAAGCTTATTTCAACTGATGAAGAACTATTTAAGGTAATCAACAGGCTAACTGTGTACGAGGATGGTGCGTTAGAAGCTGAATGCGGCCCCATTCCATGCGGAGAATCTGGAGCAAGGTCTTTTCTCTTGGAATTATCATTAAAAGAATGACACAACCAACAGCATTCACGGTCCTTATGACCTACTAAAAGTTTTTTCATGAGAAAAATGAAAATATCATTCAAATAACAGCCTTTCATGCAATTCCATACTTTACAGATGTATCGAAGATCAAACTTCCTGCCGTGCTGAGACTGATGTGTTCTCCGGAATGCGTTGGGCAGCTAATGAGCAGAGGTATTTCTTTATTTTCCAAACTATAATCAGCACATCTACATTTGTTTAGTCTTCTTCTCCGCTGTTGTACTCTCAAGACTTCCAACAAAATTTATGTTGGAACTGACTTAGTTTCTCTCGGTTCTTACTATCAAGGAGGACCAGTCGCCCAGAAAGACTTATACGGTACTGATGGACCAGAATACGATTTCATTGCCAATGTTAGAATCGAGCAGTTCGTTTATACCTTTTCCTTACTTTTTCTAAAAATCTTCTTTACAGAGGAGGAGTTCGTGTCTGGGTTTACAGAATCATGTGCGCTGCCGGTGAGACTGTTCCAAAGAGAATTCAAGCTGTTGAACCAACTTTCAAGTGAGTCACTTCAGATTAAAGCGTTTGAAACATGATTACTATCATACAGGCCTGCAACTGTTAAGGAAGTTGCTAAACAAGAGGAACAAGAAGAAGAAAACGATGACGGAGAAGAAGAGGTCGAAGAAGAGGAAGCTGGAGAAGAGGAGACCACTCAGGTAACTTGAATTTTTACATTTTCTCAAATACAAGATCATTTTAAGGCCCCAATTGAAGAAATCCCATTCAACCCACTCAGATATCGTCCACCACAAACACAAAGACCAGCTGGTGCCAGAAGAGCATGAAATTTATTTGAAAAAGAATAGTAAAAAACAAAATAATAATAATAATAATAATAATAATAAATTGTTACTGAACTGTCGAGCCAGAATTCCATTCTTGAAGCCTGCAAATAAAAAAAATTAAAATTCAAGCAAAAACAAAAAAAGTTAAAAGAAAATAGAAAAAGAAAATATAATAAAAAAAACAAATGAAAGCATAATTTTTACGTGGAAGGGGGACGTTTACACTCGACCTATACTCACGC
>CALQYR020007491.1:332313-354143 GCA_943334845.2 Auanema sp. JU1783 | reverse complement strand
GTTGTACCTGATAGTCGATCATACTCACTTCCTTAGGGTAAGTGTGTGTCAGAGCTTCTGCTTCATCTCTTCTGCTTCTTCCAGACACCTCATCTGTTTCCTATTATCTGTGCTCTTATTGAGTTCTTTTTTTCTTTTGTAACATCAGTAACATTCTACAATGGTTATAGCCAGTTTGAGCCGAATAACCTTCCGTTCAATGTGAGTTCATCGGGAGGCAGGTCATCCTCTCATTTGAAAGGATTTCAGCTTTCACACGAGCAATTGGATTACATGTCAATGAGAACAGTTCTATCTTATAAACTAAAGACTTTCAAAGAAATATTCTATCCGGTATATTCCGTTTTGTTAGTTCTGATAGTTGGAGTAGTAAGCTCATCCCAGTCTCATGCTGGGCCGAAGTCTTTGAACCTCATCCATGACTTTCAGGTGGTTGTGATAACTGCATTTGAGATCGTTCGTACTATCCATAAGAAACAAAGCGTTATGTCTACCGGAGCATCTAGTCATCATCTGAGAGTGCTCAAGGTTCTAACGATCCAGGTATTCCCAGTATTGCCTGTTTTGACATTACTGATCTTCTAGGTGGTTTGTACCCTTTCCTTGTCTTTCATGGCTCCTTTCGCAATAGCTCTTACGTTCTTTTTCCCGATAAGCTCAAGTACAGTTTGAATCCAATAAGCTATTATGACTCTTCGATGGTTCAGCCGTTGTTTATGGTTGCGCCGTACTGTTGGGTACTAACTCTCTGGTCCAGTCTGTTCTCACCATCTGTTTGAACCCAGTTTCCCGGAAAACTGTTTTGACTCTCGTCGGCTTCCACAAACCTGTAAGTTACAATGATCATTCATATGTTCTGTATTTACAAATCTCTTTGCAGACTGCCCGTGTATATGCGAAGTAGTGCTCACTCGTAAAGTAGTTTGAATTTCAAATCGTCTGTCGTTTCTTTAGTCAGTTGAGGAACGCCTTTGCGGAGAGCCTTGCGAGTGCACGACCGCTGCACACGTTAACCGTATGTTGAGGAATGAAACTGGCGTGAGCAAAAGCACGATCGATCAGCTCTTTGGCGAAATGAGAAATGGAATTTGTGCATTCTCATTTTCATCGCGGAAGTAGAAAGTGCGCGGTGTCCTCCAGCAACTTCAGAATCTCAAAAGTTTCTTCATTCTCAACTGATTTTCATAATTTTCTCATTTTTCAAAAAAATATGGATTAACAATCCTTCGTAATTATTTTTTCCGTCTTCGCAAACCTTTTTTTCACACTTTTATATTTTCTGATTTCTCGAAGTTCGAAGTCGGGCAGGCTTTCTGCATGTCTTGAACGTGACATTTCTGAATTCTTTTCGCTTTGTTTTTGCCATTTATGTTCTCCGCATTGAAAGATTCTAAAAACCTTTTCGGAATATTAACATGTGAACTGTTAGTTATATACTGGTCTATCAACTGTCCAAGTAATATATGGGTAACCTGTTAATTGAGTAAGATGGTTATTATCTCAGCTTTCATATATCTCCGAAAAGCTTCAGATGGAACATTTCTTGACTCCTATTGCTTTAACGGGCTATGTTGTATTGCGAATAAAGATTTATTTATTAATATTTGCTCAGATATTATTTATCGATTTCATCTGTGCATCCTGCAGGTAAACCCTCTATAGAGGTCAGCATGGCTAATACGACATCTGATCGACTGGTTGGCGTGGTTGATTCCAGGCACACCTGAAACTCCTACATGCCAGGAAGGTGTATTTTTCAACTCTTTATACTAACTTTTATCTTTTTTTCTCAAAAAATGGTAGCGAAGAACACCAATGATCATATCCATTTCTGTAGTTTGATTTTGAATTTTTGGATTTACGAAAATTTTCGTTTGTATTAGTTGGCTCAGCATAGGAAGGCAATTATTGATTTATCTCATTCGAACAGTGACTCTCCGTTATGAATATTCGTTTGCTACTTCTAGCTTTGATTGTCAGTTAACCTTCTCATGTTATGATTAATCCATATATGTCTATGTGTGTGTGTATTTATTATTTTTTCTTTTTCTACATCAGTCAGTTTGCGGTTCTTCTAATGAACTCCTCTATTCACTTGATATTTCTCTTCACATCCTTATATGAGCCTGGCAGATATCTAAAGAAGATTACATGAAATATCTGATCATCTTCACATCAAATAAAGGATTTCTGTTATTTTCTGTTCTGATCGTAATTGGAAACTAGCTGAAACAACGCTTTGTGACTCCTTCTTCCTCTTCTTCATCATCTCTCTTTCTTCTAACAGTTTCTTCTCGCATTCACAACTCATAGCTTATTCTTGAGATATCCTTCTGTAAAGTTCAAAAAGGAATTACCATAATAATTGCTTTTAGCTGTTTTCGCGATAACTCATGAAAACATTGTTTTGAAGGGTTGAATTACCTTTAAGCAGGCAGTTGGTTGTTTCTTGTTCGATTACTGCTCACTCACGTTGACTTACAGGATTTCGTTTCGAGTTTCTGCAATGGTTTATCAGCTTTCATGAAAACATTATCGACCAGAATGTATGAGAAAGTCGTTGAGATGGGAGTCAAGAGACAAGCCGGAAAGAGAGAAATAGCCCTTCTTCCTTATTTGGTCATTAATTTTAAAGAAATGCTGATGCCACTTAACAATATTTGGTTGTGAAGAAGACAGTTCGTTCCATATTCGGCAAATGGCCTTCAATTGATGGTTTTTGTTAGACGAAGGAAGGACATGCGAATGAATGTGTGTGTGTGTGTCTGTGTGCGTGTGTGTTTGAAGTTGATGTATAGTTAAAATAGGTTTTATTATTAAATATCTTTAGACTATGTTTGCCTCTTTATGTAATTAACTGATTACTCACACCCCCTATAAGGAGTGCTATTTGATTAATTAACAAAATATTTATCATTTGAGACTTTGATTTATCAATCAATTTGATGTTACTTGGCTATGACTTGATGATACACTTGTACACTTCTTTCATTTCGTTTAATTGTTTCTTAAGAAACTGTTAAGCTAACCTGTTTGGTAGATTCAGCTTCTTCCATCTATGTTGCCATTTCTTCCAAACAACATGCAATCATTCTCTTTCGTTTATGCTAATCATGATACGCATTGATATTCGAGACACGTGAAACTACACGTGTTAGAGGCAGCGTCTCTTTCTTTGTTTTGAGTTCATTTCGTACTTGAAGTTTGTATGAGTCGGTTGCTTTCGCTGCTTCTTCTTCTTCCTCTTCTTCCGCTCCTTTTTTTTCTATTTCATTCTTTTATTTCAATACTTTTTGTTCAAAAATGAAGAGAAAAGTGCTTTGAAAGAAGATCATTATGGCCTGAAGCGCATTACTCATTCTCCCCCCCCCCCTCATATCTCTAGTCTCTGTAGCTTTTGGGTTATTTCAAATTTGCATATTTCCATCATCATTTACGGTCATGACATGCTGTCGGCGGATTGGAATGGATGCAATCAAAAGAAAAAAAAATTTCTTTTTCCAATTCTTTCGCTTTTTGGATTATTGAGCTCAGTTTAATTATGTCTTTCACGCTCTTTAACTATATGATAGAGATTGAGGTCGAATAGGGAGAGAGTGAGAGACGGAGAGTATAGCCATGTCATCCTTTGTTAACATATCACCTTCTTTCTATTCGTTTTTCACTTTTCAAAATTCTACTCTACGTTTTGATTTGAGTGGATGAGAGATGTTCGAACAATGAAAGTCCTTTTGGATGTTCAATTCCTCAACATTCTGCCGATACGAGAGTAGGTCGGAGAACCGGTAATACTGTGAACTGCGTGGATTGTTTTGCCTCTTCTAGCTAACTTTCACCTCTATTATTGTCTCTCCTGTTCTTATCTCGTTTTCTCTCTCTCTGTTTTCCTCTTCTCTCCATCTCAATTTCTTTTTCTCTCACTCTCAGATGTTCGTTCTGATGTTGTCTTTTGAAATATTTCAACTGTTTCTCCTTGTCCTTCTTTAGTTGATGAAGAACAGCCGAGGGGCAACTAGCTTTGACGAACTGTAATTACAAGATGAGTGTCAAAAATGTGTTTAATCGGTATCGTTTTCCTCTTCCTCTCTCCTAATTCGTCTCTCTCTTTCTCTCACGTGCTTCCTCATTCACTCTTTCTCTCTATACACCTCTCTTGATTGAGATTCATGTAAATGACTGGAATAGATAGTTGCTAGATGAATGAAATACAGATTTGGATATATCTTTTCATTTCTAATTTCTCATTTCTCTTTCTCTTTCACTATTCGTTTTCAATTCATTCTAACTTGTGACTCTTTTTGTTTTTCAAACAAAAAAAGAATATTTGGGGTTCTCCCTCTCTCTCTCTCTCTCTATCCCTTTCTCTTTCAACGTCAGTTTTTGATGGTTAATGTTGAGGAAGAAGATGTTAAGGCAGTCTTTGGGTCATATCCTCACCCTCTCACCCTCCCTCTCTCTCTGTATCCTTTGGGGAATTTGATTTTTAATTTATCAAAATGTTGTCATATCATTGGTAATTTCGTGCAAGAAAAAGCTTCTTCAAGCTTCTTCACTTACCACCATCTCTCTCTCTCTCTCTATGCCTTCCCTCTCTCTGCTACTTGGCTTCCGTTACTTCTTCTTATCATAGCCTTACCCCCCCCCCTCTATTCTTATGCTCCAGCTTCTTCTTCATTTTCCTTTTTTGGACATAAAAATGTCTTTGATTTTCCATCTTTCGTCTGTTCGATGTCAATCGTTTTGTTTGGCTCATCTTCTTCTTTGAACACAAAAACCGCTATAAGCTGTGAAAGAAGTAGAATGTCTAAGTTCAACTCAATTGTCTATGCATCCCAAAGATCCAGCTCACTCTCTATCTCTCTCTCTCCTTCTTCTCTCTCCCTCTCTCCCTCTCTCTCTCATCCCTGAGGATACGATTTGTAGTTCTTCAACTGATTGTCATGAGTTATCGGTCGTGCTTATGAATATGATAAGACAATCATTATCGACCCTTTAATATTCTATTTATTGACAATTTCAATTTGTTCCCACCTTCTCTTTACGTAATTCTCTCTCTCTCTCTCTCTCTCTCTCTCTCTCTCTCTCTCTCTCTCTCTTTCTCTCTCTATAACCATCTCTCTCTCCCTCTCAAGTATACCTCTTTCTTGTTCGAAAATTATTATTTTTTGTACCAAAACCTGCCAAATATTGTTTTGCCTTTGCCTTCTTTTCTCTTCCAACGAAGCTTAAAGTTAGTTGGTTTCGTATTTTTGTGAATATTAAATGAGAAAATCTGTTGAATATGCTCATAAAATGAAAGTTAACTTGCAATAAAAATGCTTTTTTATGGTAAAAGTTTATGCAAATGAAGGGCTTCACCCTCTGTTGTTTCAAGCTTTTCCCTCTCTTGCTTCTGGGTGGCAAAGAGATAGAGAGAGAGAGAGAGAGAGAGAGAGAGAGAGAGAGAGAGAATTTCAATGAGGCGTTTGCGGTTTAGAAGAAGAATGGATGGAAGATGATGTCTCCCTCATCCTCCTCTTCCCCCCCCCCCCCCTTCCACTCCCTATTCCCTCTGACTCATTACAGCATTTGATGAATTGGCTGTTAGAAACTTAAGACTTTCATTAATTCCGCTTGAAATATTCAAATTTGTTAATATTTAACCTTTCAACTCTCCCTCCTTACCTCTCTCTCTACCTCTCTCTGTACCTCTTTCTCTCACTCACTCTCTCTCTTTCACTTCCTGTCCTTATATGATATGTATAAGTATTGATTGATGTTTATCATAATTGGAAGAGAATGGATGAATCGATGGAAGAAGTTTGAAACACGTTTTTGAATGAGCTCATTTGATGTTTGAATTGGCTTTGCTCAAAGACGAAGAAGAAGTTTACAGCCTTATGTCTATCGTCTTCTGTCTTGAGACGAAAAGCCATCTGAAGTTCCTCGTTGAAAGCATTTTATGGGCTTCTGAAGTGTCCTGTCATTTAACAGACCATTTTTATATTCTAATTTGAACAACTCTTACATATGGAAAGCTTGGGGGGTGCTTCTTCTAATGTGTTGTAGCCCACTGCATCCACTTCTCTTCCCACTTCTCGGTCCTCCCTGCCATCACCACCCTCCTTTTCTTTTTTAATAACACAGAAAAAAATTTTTTTTTTCTTTCATCTCTTACTCGATGTAAAGATGAACGGTTGTTTCGCTTGTCTATCTGTGTGTGTGTGTGTGTTGTTCATTATTCGTTAGCTTGTCAGACATGGGTTTTGACATCAGTTGCTTGTTCGAACTATCGCAATCCCACAAACTTTTTGGTGCTTTCTCTCCTTTGAGTGATTTCTGATGTGCAAAACGATCGTTTGACACTGTTAGCTTGAACTCTGAAGGAGAGAAAACAAACTGCCAAAGAGTTCACCTGATGACGAAAAAAGGTCTTCGCCGACGCTTCATCTTCTATTTCAGAAGAAAGCTCAAAAGCGTTTCACTTCTCTCTCTCTCTCTCACTTCTTCTTCTCTGTGAATTGAATGGAACATGTGCAGATGAGAGAGGAATATGATCACTTGCTCTTCCTCCATCATTCGACTTTCCTATGTAAAATTCCGTTTTTTGACTGTTTTTTTATATTTATTTTACATCTGTTTGTTCAATGTTATATATCTTATTTTCTTTATTTCTCTTCTTCATCTGATCATTACATGTTTATCGTTGTCGTCTTCGTCGTCTTCTTCTTTCTCAGATTCCCCTCTCTCTCTCTCTCTCTTAATCTATATCATGCCGATATTACAACACATGCACTCTCTTCCTCTTTTTATGCATAATTCTCTTTCTCTCAAAAGACTATCTGATTATCTTGCTCTTTAGCTCTTACCCTCTGCAATCCACCCTTCCACCCCCCCCCCCCCCCTCATCCGATGATCCAACAGTTCGCCTTCTGAATCTTTTAAAACTTCAGAAATTCTCTTATTGCCTCTACTTATTCCATGCTTTATTTCCGGTCATTATCTTGATCTCCCTCCAATTCATGTGATAGAGAGAGAGGGATAAAGAGAGAGAGAGAGAGGGAAAAATAGAAAAACAAACTCATCCCTACCAACTGTCTGTCATTTTTCTTTTTTTTTCCTTCTTTTCCCCTGTTGGTCCAATTTGTAACCATTTTTCCTTCTATTTGTTATGTTTTTTCATATTTTTTGTTAACATTTACCTTTTGCAATAGTCTTGAAATATTCATTTAGCACCCCCTCCCTCCCTCACTCTCTCTCTCAATCTCTCACTCTCTCATTCCCTCCCTCCCTCACTCACTCAGTTGCAGGCGTTGCTTATGATCTACCTTTGACTATAAAATACAAAAATCATTTTTCCTTGTTTGTAACTTTCGAACTATTGATTGGTGTGTGAACACGCGTGTGAACAGTCAGTGCTGTCTGATAAGGAAGAAAACGGTTTTCTTTCAACTTTCATCTTCTTCGTTTCGTTTTCTCTTTTGTGTGTTTCTGAATAGCCGACGAAGTGATTTGCTGTCTGTCACAAGGCACAACCGCTCTTCGGGAGTTGCTTCGGAAGGAATCTATCAATCTATGAGTTTATTTATCTCTTTTAATATATATATTATCTTCCTTCTTCTCTTCTCAAGATCCATTTGTGATCAATGTCAATATTTGCTTGAGATCGCTTTTTCTTTTCAATTTCTCGCTTTTCCTCTCAATCAATCTCTTCTCAGCTTTTTCGTGAACTGGCTGATAATTTTCATTCGAAGCTTTCATTTCACAACAAAAAAAATATTTCATTGTCGGTTGTGAAACATCTCGTCACCCTTTCTTACTTATTGAGCTTGATCGTCAGCTTTATCTACTTCTTGCCAATCATATAGCCCTTTTATGAGATTTTCCACACGTTCGTATTAACAGCTTCATCCTAATGGCTTTTGTACGACAACAGCTGCTACGAGTGTTTAGTTGAAAATCCACATTTCCGTTCGCAATCGCCTCAAGGTTTTCCAAACAGTCTTGCTTCTCATTGTGATTCTCACATTCAGAATATCGTTTTATGAGCTTTTGCTTTTTGCTTTCGTCACTTCTCGCCGTTTCATTGTTTTGTTCATTTTCTATGACTTCTCGTACAACGATGCTGTTTTGATAACCATTAGTTGCTTTTTGATGAGGTCTTAAATGAGAGAGAAAAAGCTTTGTAACTATTGAATCTTCAACCTGACTCAAAGGTTTTATAGGTGCGTTTAAGAGTGAAGGACGTAACTTGATATATTCTCGTGTTCGTGTGATGGACAGGTGCAGGTTGTGTTGGATGAAGGACTGGTATACTAACTAAAGACAGACAGAGAAGCAAGAGAGAGAGAAAGAGATCGAGAGAGTGAGAAGGCTTCATCAATTTAGAAGGTGTTGAGTAATGGAAATGTTCATTTAGTGTAGTATGAATGGTAGGCCAATGCTCTCTTCTTCTAATTCATTTCAACTTTTCCTTTTATTTTCATTTTTGGTCGTTGATCAAGGTCAATGAAAGTTACATGAACGTCCATCATCAGTACTTACAGAGCACACATACAGACACAACATGAAAAAAAAGATTAATTTGATTGTATTTCCTGTGATTTCGGCATCCTTTCATTTACCCTACCTTATAAAGTATTCGATACCTTGTATGGTTCCTTTACTCTCTTTTTCCTTTTTTGGCATTTTACCTTTCTCTCTCTTCTCTTCATGCACCTTCTCTTCCTCCTCCTCAACGTCCTGTCAATGACTTCATCACCAACCTAGTCTCTCTCTCTCTCTCTTTCTCTCTCTGTATGTCTCTCCCTCTATGTAACAGATGTGAAGAGTATCGATTTGTAGAGGAAAATGTTTTCATAAATTATAAACACAGGTAAGATCGCATGTATAGGCTTGAAACAAAATATAAAAAATTGAATCATTGCTCTCCTGTGCTTTTCCTCATCCAAGCTTCTGCCATATCATCCTTTCCTCTCTATTAACCTTTCATTTATTGATTTTTTCATTTGAAATGGATTCAAATATCCCTTTTTTGGTCATAATTTCGATTTTCGTTTGCGTGTGTTTACGCTAATTTCTCGTTAAGTCTGCGTGAAACCACGTTGAATCCACGTATGCTGATGATGTTTTGATTTTCATTTTGAATTCATTGTTTCTTGTTGACCGGTCGTTTACATCTTCGTTCTTTCTTTTTTTTTATTTTTCATTTGAAATATTCAAATTGGTCATTTATAGGATAGTCCTCTCTTCTCTCTCATGCCCCAAATATCTTAATAGCAATAGGACGACGATAGCAGCTCATCTGAATCTTAGTTTACAAGGAAAATGACTGAATTCTTCGAATCTGTCGGCGGTGAAGTGAGTTTTACGTTTTCATTTTTTGAATTACCATATTCGTCTACAATCTCTATCTTAACCTTCATGATTGAACTCTCATCTGCTTCTCTTCCCATTTGTTTGATGAAAACGGTTGATGATGGTTGAAGAGGAGAAGATGAGACGTCTGCGTGAAGTTTTTGTATTTCATTTCCTCCTTTCACAGTTGGATACTCATTAGCCTTCAAGAATAATCTCTTCTGCTTAGTTCTATTGAGGCTATTAAAGGTTGTACGATACTTCTTCTTTCTCCCTCTTAACCGCCCACAACCCTCTATCCCTCTCTCTCTCTCTCTTTATAAGCTCATCACACCCACGAATACCTTCTATTAGAATTAAATGAGGTATTCTTAGTAGACTATGAAGAGTGATAGATAGATAGATAGAAAGAGATTTACACATATCCAGTCCTCCTATTGTGATTGTACACGTTGAGAGGACACAGTTGTAGGCGATTCTGATCCTTCACTGATATTTTTGGATTTAGATTTGTCCATCAAACAGGCAAGGCTTACCCTCTTCTGTTTTAAAAAGAACACGCCTCGCTCATCTTTATTTTCTCTTTCTTCTCTCCCTCTCTCTCAGTTACGTTATCCATATCGACGATTACCGTTCACCTGAGTCATAACTAGTCTTTGCTCGTACTCGCCACTGTCATGAAGTGAACTAATTGTGAATTCATCATTACTTGATGTTATAGTTAACATATTATGTGTGCAGAAGCATATAACTAACATCTTTCAAGTAGTGTGGTAGACTCTCAAGAACTGTATCCGACAAGCTTATATAAAGCTTCTTCGTTACTCGTTATGAGTCATCCATTGAATCATTTCGTTTCCATTCCCCTTCATTCCTCTCTTCTATTCTCTCCTCTTCTTCCATATTAGCTTTTTATGAGAAAAAATGGATGGAAAGACTGTTCCATCTTCATGTTCTTACATTCCTTTTGTGTTGCTCCTCTCCGGTTTTACGGAAACGGAAACTGAAACATCCGTTCTTGACAGAACAGGGCTGCTGAAGAGAATAAACATAACTCTCTCTCTCTACCTCTCTCTCTCTCTTCATATTTCCCTCAGAAGAACAGCCATTTACGGTACTTGACCATTTGTCTTTTCTTCTTCTACAACTTTTTTTTTTTTTGAAAATTTTTCATTTTCACTTTCGGTCTCTTTCTCTCTCTTTCTCTCCTTTTTTCTGTTTTTTGGCTTTAACAATGGATTGTATGGGAAAGGAAGGGCTAGTTGACCGTTTTTTGCTTCCGGCTACATGCGACTGTTGAATGTTTCCATGTTTCGAAATATTTTTTGGTTACATGACCATGAACATGAAATGTGCTTCTTAACTTTGACTACATATAAGCTTGGATGTTGTGAGCTTCATCTGAGTTGATACAAAAGTCATCTCTTCCATTGTTTGATTAGTTGCTTTTTCAATTTGTTTGCTCATTTAAGTTTAGAACGACTATTATGGTTATTAGTAGTCTCTCAGATAGATCTTTGTCTTCTTGTCATCAGAAAGATGAGAAAACGGTTTTGACAAACTAGGTTGACTCACCTTGTGATGATGATGAGAATGAGATGAAGCTTTTTCCATTCAATGATCACTCACTCACCGAGAAGATAAGATTTTCAACTGAAGTTCTGAAGAGGCTTCTCTTCTGGGATGCTGGACGATCAAGAAATGTCTTAATAGACTGTCATTTCCTCTGGAATCCAGTCTGTTCTTGATGAAACTGAATTGCTGGCTTTACATCTAATGTACGTGTTGAAGATGTGACTCAATGCTTCTTCTTCATAGTCTCTATGCTTTTCTATATTACCTCTATCTCTCTATATATGTCTCTTTTTCTCTCTCTAACACCTTCTCTCATCTCTATATGTATCTCTCTCTCCCCTCTCTCTCTCTGAATACCTCTACCTTTCTCCTACTCTCTCTCACTCTCTTTCTTCAATTTCTACAAAAAGACAGAGTGGGGATATCGTTTTCTTTCGATATTTTCTAACAATTGCAACAACCATTTGTCTGCTCGTTGTGCCTTTCAGTCAATGTATGTGTGCTTCACGAGCAAATACATCGTCTTCTGCTCTCTTCGTCATCTGTCCTCGTTCAGCGATATTCGAACGTTTACTCAAGTTTATTCAGCTCACTTGTATGCCAATTCCCATGTATGGTCAGACAAACAATGACGACCATCCTGTTTCTCCCTCTCATTTGTCCTCATCTTTTCCTTTTTATTTTTTGCTTCATCACAGCTCATTCACTAGTCTCATAGCACGGCTATATCAGATGGATGAGCTATATCACCATGTGTCATCTATCATTTCTCATTAACATGTATCTAACATTCTATTATACCGTATAACATGGAGATAGTCGTCTTCAGCTCCAAGTTTTTGTACGTCAGCGTCTGACCTCAAGTTTCTTCAGAAGTTGAATTGACTGTATGACGATGAAGTGTATAATTAGGTCATTTTCTTCCTCTCTTTCTTCACCCATCATACGCCATTTCATCTTTTCCACACACATACACACACATACTCATACTCATCATCTACATCCATATAAGGCAAGATTCATATTCTCGTGCTCGCTTCCTTCTCTCTCCATGTTTTTGATAATTGATGGCTTATTTGACAAACAATAGAACCTTGTTCATCCATTTTCCATTTATTTGTCCTTTAGCTCATGACGATTTGTCTATTTTTTCGTTTCATTTTGACAATCATCTTTCACTCGTTCTTCCTCATCTTCCTCACCTTCCTCAACTCACCTTACCTCCTCTTCCTCCCCCCCTCCTCCTTCCATCTCCCTATTTACATACTTCTCTCAACCTTTTTTGATAAAAAAAATGGAGACTTCTCTTCTTCCCTCCAATGACGTATTCAACTTTTATGTGAAAAGTTCATTTCAAATACTTCCACGTGCACAGAGCGGTTGCATTCGCATTCACAATCCCCCACCACACCTTCTCTCTCTCTCTCACTCTCTCTAGTTGATCATAAGTCTCTCTCAATCTCCTTCTATGGATGTATGGGTTGGAAAGAAAGAAAAAAGAAATTTTTTATAAAAAAACTTGCATTTTCCTTTTGAATATATTTATATCCCAGTCTACTTGTTCATATTTACAAGACAACTTGTTCCCACTACGAACAGCTTGTTTCTCTCGATACACCTCTCTCTCTCTCTCTCTCTCTTCCTTTATCCCTCTATATCTCAAGTAGATGTTGTGAAATGTCTTTTTTCCCTCCGATTCCCTATTTCGCATTCATCATCATTTCAATTATTTTTTATTTTCTAAAAATTTCATTTTTGTAATCAGATGGTACAAAGAGAGAAAGAGAGAGTGGGTGGAGAGAGAGATGGATACACCAATGTTATAAGGCGGATCAGTATAGTATATAGAGAGTATGATGAAAAGAAAGAGAGAGAGAGAGAGAGGGTGGAGGACAGAGGGTAGGGGTTGCCAACTCAAAGGTTAATTCCTTTATTTTCTTTTTTTTTTCAAATTTTTTTTGTTTTTTTGGAATTGTGTTTAATCCTAATTCTCACAAGTTATTCATTGAACAAATCTGTCTTTTCGTCATTTTAAATACTTAAAATAACATGTTTTTTGTGGGCACACATGACGTTTCGTTGTAGCTTTTGCCTCTCCTCGCTCATACATCAGAGGTTACCTGATGTCGTCAGTTACAAGTTGCATTCAGATGCGAAGGACTCATGTCATCTCCATCTTCATCTAACACATACATACACACACACACACTTAGTTTAGTGTTTTGATCAGTTTTTTTGGGACGTTTAAAGCAAATACAGACAACTCTCTCTCTGTCTTCCTTTCTCTCTCTCTCTCACTCTCTCTCACACACTCTCCCTGTCTCTTTATATCTCGTTTGATCATGATCTTTCCTTTTTCGGTTGTGAATCCTTTACGATGCAAGCTTTTCATTCTTTCCATGAAACATGAGAAATAGAAAGGTGTTAGAACAAGAGCAACGACGGAAAAAAAGCTGAATTTCTCTTTCTTTCGCCGTTTTCTGAAGAAGGCTTGTGAGTATTGCCGATACCAGGGTTTATTCCGGTTTCTCCGGTATTCTCCGTTGACTTCTAGCTTGTATCTGCGGTCATTTGCTCGTCATGATGACGAAGACGAAGATGATGTAGTCTTCTTGGTTTTTGATAGAAGGTGTGGTGTTGTTTTCTTTGAACAAATGATTGAATAGAGAGAAGAAATAGAAGAGAGAGAGAGTCATCAAATAAGACTGTAATAGAATAGAGAGACATAGTAAGATGAAGAGAAAAGAGAGAAAACAACTAGAAGAAGAAAAAAAAATGAAAAGAGGGGAGGAAAAATGGAGGAGCTAGTAGCGCTGCTGAACTGACAGCTTTTGGCCTGTTCCAGTTTTTCTCTTCCAACACAAGAGAGAAGCTGAACACATCAGTCTATTCATTTATTTCTTCCATATATGGCTGTTCCATGTATTTATCCTAATGAGATGAAGCTTTATGAAGTAAGTTACCATAAATTTCTTAAAACGATCCTTGTAAACAAGCTAAGAGTAAGCATCTCCTAGCCGTCTTACTCCTGTTACCTTCTCCTCCTCCTCCGGCTGCTTCTTCTTCTTCTTCTTCTTCATCTCCATTCTCATCAGGCTACATCCTTATTTGTGACACAAGCATTATTATTCATAATAATTGAATGCATTTGTATAGATATTGGTCATTTGGTCTTTCTTTCCTTTTTTGGGGTTTGCATTTCCTCTCTCTCTCTCTTCTTTCCTTTCCGTCGTCATACCTCTTCTCTCTATGAGCTCGTGCGGTAGTCATGCTTTTCATCTGTTTATTTGTTTATTTCTAGTGGTTAACATCTTTTTCATCACAACGAGCTCAGTCTTCTCTCTACCTCGAAAACGTTCTACCTCTCTCTCTACACCTCTTTCTCTCTCTCTCTCTATCTGCGTTACCTTCCTTCCTTCCTTCTCCATTCATCCACGTGCTCAATACATATATAGTTTTCTCGACAAGTTTTATAGAAAGTTTCTTTGAATTTGTTCTCATTCTATGGTATTTGACAATGAGACATGTTACTCACATATTCCTATTTCCATTGACTGTAACAGTTAAACACTCGAATGACTTCTCATCTCTCTCTCTCTCTCTTAACTCCTCCCCCCTCTCTCTCTCTATCACTTCCTTTCATGAACTTCATTTGGGTGCTTTTTGGAACGAGATTATCATCTTAAGAACATCCGACTGCACAACACAGCACATTGCTCTCTCTCTCTCTATCTTTCTCTCTCTCACAGTGTTCATCTTAATCATTTCCTATCTCAAAGATAGATTTTCAATGAAGAACAGTCTTCTCAGCCTAACTTTATCAGTCGATGTGACAACTTCTCTTTGAAGATGTCCCTAATTTGGAACAAACGAAGACTTTTATCCAAATAGTTTGTCCATTCAATTCATTTCCATTCATTGTTCATCCTTCATCTCCATAAGAGGCCTCAGGATTCCATGACATCTGGCCCCTCCCATACCACAGACTGTTTGTTCTCCCCCCCACCCTTAATTATAGGATTTTAACTATTATTCCGCACAATTCACATTTCATTTTTTTTCTTTTTCGAAAATGTTTTGCGGTCGTCTTCTTCACCTGTGTTCACAGTTCTTTTTGTCTGAAACTATTTATGTTTTTGGTTAGTTTTGTTGTTTTTCAAATGAAAAGAAAGAAATGGGATATTCGCTCTCTTTCTCTCTTACCTCCTCCTCCTCCTTCTTCTCTCCCTCTCAATATTACCTTCATCTACATCTGTCCCCAGGTACATCACGCCAGCTCTTAGCTTCTCCAACTCATACGTGTCTGTGTGCGTGTGCTACATTTCCTTTCCTTTATCATTCTTTTTCATTCCAAGTACAGCAAATCGAAATCTTTTTCCTACCCCTCCCCCTCTCTCTACCAACACAATCTAATTTCATTCTTTTCATCTTTTCTCGCAGCTTATCTCTCATATCCTCATAATATTTCCTTCACTTTACCTCAACCCTCTGTCTGAATCTATGATGTAAGACTGTTGCTTAGCAACGTTGCGATCTCTCCTTCTGCTCTCTCTCTCTCCATCCCTTCATAAGCTCAGACTGCTTTTTTTCATTTCTCCCCCAGTCGAAATACTAGCAGCCAACATACGCTTGGCATAGACTATTTCCTTTCCTTTCAAGTTCTTTCGAAATATCTTCAATTCTGAAGGCCAACACGACACAGTTGACTTGAACTGTCCGTCTTCCTATTAACGGGTCTTATATATCTTAATTATACTAACTATTATGTCATATTATCGAGTAAGTTTTATCATTTCCATAATATTTCAAATAGAAATTGGCAATATTTGTCAAAATGATAATCATATTCAGCCTTACGTTTGTTCAACTGTTCACCTTTTAACCATATTTGGCCTTTCTCGTGTCAACTTAGCTGATTCATAGTTCATCTCGCTTCACAATCATTTTTCATAAAAATTACTTGTTTTAATCGCTTTTTCGTCTTCAATTCGTGTTTTCTCCACCTCTCTTCATCCTCTCAGCTAAACACTCTCATTGAGTTAATGAGCTTTGTAATGATTAGCCGTAGGGGAGTAGTGGAGGAGGAGGGTGGACTAACTGACAGACCGATTGAGTTCATTCATTCCTCTGATCTATCTATCCTTCGCACTTTCAATTTATAAAAGAACAATATCAAATATTAATTATAGCTCATTGTATTATCCTTTTTTCAGTTTACTCATTCTCTGTTTTTCAGGATTCGCCCATGAGGCTAAACGGATCGTCAGCGAGCAGTGCTTCGGTTGCTTCTCGTCTGTACGGTACACGCTCAAGACGTGATTCACTCGGATCAGATCCAGAACTAATTTCATTTTCCGATCAAGAAATGCAAGAATCATACTTATCACGCGAGGTATGCACTATGGTATTATCATTTAAACTTATTGAAAATGTGTATTAGGTGTGTGAGCACAAACTGAAATAGTTATGAGATAATGAGAGAGTACGATTAAGAGGAGAGGGATAGAGAGAGAGAGAGAGAGAATGAAAGTGTGAGAATGCAAGGACACAACCGTTCTGGGAAATTCTGAATGTAAAGAATGAGATGATTGATATAGTAATCGAATATTTACGTGAAATTACGTGAAATTACGTAACTTCACGTGAAAGTCACGTGCGCCAACAAATGATAGAGTAAACAGTTTTTGTGAATCAATCGATATGCATAATTGTAAATGCTCTAATTCTCTCTTTAACTTATTTTATTGCTTACCAGTTTTTGGTGAATGTTTGTGAAAAGAAATTCCAGTTGCTTGTAGTTCTTGTTGTTAAGAGAGCGTTTCATTGAAGGAAGTTTTCTGTTTTATTTCCCCTCGCAACCACCTCTTTCGTCTCTAACTATCCCCAACAAACGGTGAGAAAGGGTTAGCTTTTGATTTTTGAAAGAACAGTTGTAAGCTAGCGAACTTATAAAGCTTAAGAGAGAATTTGTCTTTGTTGTTCAATATGCTTGTGTGATTTGAATCATCTTCGACGTTCTCATCATTTTCTCCCCAGAAGTTAGTTGAGAACCTTGATTGAGCCAATTCTCAGAATTAATAGTTTGAATGAGAGAGCATATATGTTAGAGGAGAAGTTTTATTTATTCATTTTATTTTCAGATGAGTAGCATTTCCAAGCAAATGCAGGAAATGCAGGAAAAACAACAACTGGGCGATGATGAGAGGACAAGATTAAAAATGGAAAACGCCCTCTTAACAGAACGTTTACATGTATTAGAAGAGCAATTACAAGCTACCGAACAAAGGTATTGTACTGTTATTAGTTATACATGTGTACTTATATGGTTTAGATACAAAGATCAGCTGCATGAGGAGAAGTTACGGGCAAAAGAACTTCTGAGTCGGAGCGAGAGAGAAAAGCAGCTGGAGTCAGAGAGTTTAACTCTCAAATATCAAATGATTGAAAAGGATTTGCTTATCTCTAAACGGGAAGCCGAAAAAGCCAGAGAAGAAGTGAAAAAGTTCAAAGAACAGTCGGAAGAGCTGAAAGCTGATTTGGATGATAGCCGTTTAACTATCGAAGACTTAGAAGATGAACGAATCAAAATGGAGAGGCAGTTCAGAAAGTAATCTTAGATATCAATGGGGTTATCATTATGTTTATCATATTTAAGATTCAAAGAAGAAGCAAAGCAAGATATTGATTCTAGTTCCGAAATGGTAGAAGCACTGACAATGCAGACAGAAGAGCTTCGCAAGAGAGCTGGTGGTGTCAGACAGGGTTCTATGGCTGAGCAGGTTCGTTCACTGGCTTGTGTTCAAATTTATATTCATTATGATTCAGATGCTTGATTTGGAGGAAGAATTAGAAGAAGCTAGAGTTACAATCAGAAATCTCAAGAAAGAACGAGATGATCTCCAAAATCAAATGCTAGCCGAGAGCGTTGAACGAGGACATAACTTACTAGCAGACACACCTTGTCTAGCTGATGAGCTCATAGGAGGAGACTCTTCTCAACTCTTAGAAGCTTTACGTGAACAAGAAGTCTGTAATCAGAAGTTGCGTGTATATATAAACGGCATTCTTATGCGAGTAATCGAGAGACATCCGGAAATCCTAGAGGTAAGCAAGAGATCTTGAATATGTAAACGTTTTCCTTTCTTAGGTTGGTTCACACGAATCCGACTCTTCAAGTTGACGGTGCGCCGGACAGTCGCAATCCCAACCGGTTACCTCTCGCGAGATAACTTCTACACCAAATGAAATGAGTGCTGATGTTACTCCCGTAACAACAACACTCTCAGCCCGAATTTCTTCATATCTACCCAGCTCATTCATGAGATGGGGTTAGTTACTAATTGAAGATATGAGAAACAAACAACCAAAGGTCTTAATAGAAGTTATACCGGTGTTGCGACTGTTCACAGAATTGTTCGATAATTAACGATTGTACATTTTCCATGCTATTTGCCTAGACAGCTTGTTCTTTCCTACAACTCTCTCTCTCTGTCTCTCTCTGTCTCTCTCTCTCTCTTCTATCGTTCAACTAGTCTGTGAGCTTTTCCTTTTTTCACTATTTTTTCAACTTGCATACAAGGTTCCGATGCATATTTCTCATTTCTAACAACTTTTCTCATTCCCAAAGGTTAAGAGATGGCTATCCGTTTCTTCGGTGCGCTCATTACATGTATTTATACATTTTACTTTAAATATTCGCTGAAGTCATAGTACGCCAGATGACTCTCTGCCGCTTCTTCTTACCCAAGCAAAGCTGGTCTTCAACAGATTTTCTACTCTCTTAAAACCATCTTCCGTTTGGTTCATCGAAGATGAATGTTCTGCTGCTCTGCTGCTCATTCATCTCCATTAGGTTGGCCAATAGGAATCCAAAATATCATTTTTGCACGTAAATAATAAGCATTTCTCTAATATAATAATGTATTTCATATGTCTGTGATGTTCGATTTACTTCGTTTTTTCTTTTTTTCAATGAAATTTTGAAAAAGTTTCTTTGTTTTTCATCTTGAATCAACAACATCAACCAACAGCAGTGGCAAAGCCTTCAAAGCAATCTTCACTTGAACAAACTCATTCTTGGTCGACCACGTAGTTCATTTTCAACTCAACTAAGCTTTTGAGCAGTCGTTCATTCCACAATATCTGTTAGAATCTGGATGAGTTGTCCCACAGCACTAGTCCATCTAGTAGGAAGGGCTTGTTTCACAGGACAGCGGATATCTTGGGTATATATATTTTTCTTCGATAATCAAATGACGAACTAGTGTGCTCCACTGACAATCTGTAACAAACCCCCAATATCGATCGTGCAGTCTTACAAACATATTGATTGTTTTTTATCATACTTCATTTGAATGAATCGCTTTTCTCTATAACCGCATAGTCCAGCATGATTTATGTTTCTTAAGTATAACCTTCGGTCTGGTTTCCTCTGCTTATGATTCAAACGTGTGTCTGTGAGGTAGCCTGTTAGATTGCTTATCAACTGTCACTCATACTCTCAGATTGAAAATCTTTTTGGCAATCTTAGTCTTAGTTGATTGTTTTTTGAATTACCTTACACCTCTTAGTTGTTCTGATAAGAGTTTCAACTTGTTTTCTTCATAAGTTGTATTATGATGTTCCTTCGTTGTTCAGATGCCTTGAAAGGATACCAACACTAGCCCTAAGAGTACCTGGTCTTTCTAACTTATTTCAACTCATCTAGTCAAAATACATTTCTGGGCACTTGCGCTAACACTATGAGCTGAACAACGTTATCTGTAAGAGAAGTTTCCATTTTTATTTATTATTCTGTGTTGTCTCTTTCGAACTGATATTCTGGTTTGAACTCGCACTGCTTCTTTGCCTTCGTAAAGAGGTCAGTCATAAACACGATTCCCAGCTCTGTATCTATTAAGAGATGAGGAATAGAAGTTTCTTCTTTGTATGAGTTGATATAATATGTTGTCTTTATGTATGCTGTAACTAATGCAATCTGGAACATACTTGTTGTTCAATCAGCAAGTCTCTAGTGTTGGATGTTGATAACAGGCATGGATCATGGGAACTAGTAACGATCTGATGTTGGACAAGGGATGAATCTACTATTATAGCTATTTTAACTTAGTCTCTCTGTATACGCTATTGTTAGAAATCAAGAAGAAATTTCAGTTGGAATATTTCTTCATTCAAATGTTCATATTTTATCTGTCTCAACTCATTTCTGACAACTGAAATGCTGATCGCGTTGAAACTGATTTACTTGTAATTTCCAATTCATTGAAGGAAGTTTACATTTTCTACTTTAATCTGAGGTGCTCTTTGTTTAATTTTTTATTTGAATCATTAGTTGTAAGAGTTTGATGACATTGAAATAAATATTTTGTGTTTGTTAGTTCTATTCTCCTTATAAGATGGCCATAACCGTTGTTACTTCCCAACTGAACTATCTTGCTGCTGGTCAGATCTTCATTG
The DNA here is from genome assembly GCA_943334845.2 of Auanema sp. JU1783. Classification (NCBI taxonomy): domain Eukaryota; kingdom Metazoa; phylum Nematoda; class Chromadorea; order Rhabditida; family Rhabditidae; genus Auanema; species Auanema sp. JU1783. The sequence continues at coordinate 333,776 of CALQYR020007491.1, read as the reverse complement.
TGTTCTTTTTAGTTGATGAGTTCAGTAGAGACGGCAGTTCAATTGTTTGTTCCATTCATATTAGGTGTTGAATCATTGCCATAGCAACAACTTGTTGCTGATGAGCTCCTGCCTATAGCTGAGCTAGCGACGCCGCTCACTCGAAAAGTAAGTTGAGAATGAACTAGGTAGAAGTGTCATTCTGAGCAACCATGATCGTGAGCGGCTGTGCTTAATTGCGGAACCACGCACTATGCTTTTCACGTGAGAAGTCACAGTTTTCATTCTGAATTCGCAGGTACCTACGGATTCAAATAAAGCGAAAAAAAGCGGATTTCAGTTGAAGTATTTTTTTACATTTAAGTGGTTTGAATTTTTCATTTCACAGATAGACTACGGAGTACAAAACCATCTTGGCCTAAATGGACTAAATTACTGTAGCCGCAGCGCGCGATGAGCTTTCGCTACCAATTTCGCAAGCTTATTTCTCCGTGTACACTGATCGAGACACGACGACACCAATCTCATTCGATTCCTCAGACTGTCAGCTTTCGAATGAGATACCATTGTCCAGGTTTTACATTTTTGAGCTTTTTCTTTGAAGCTGCATAACTCAGTCCATTTTCCAGATTTCGAGCTCAAACTTGGACAGAAGGTCTTATGATCTACTCGTGCTGCTTCTGTCCAAGTTTGGTCCGGATTGAAGCTTATGACTTTCCGACCCCCCAGCCAAAATGAAAAAAAGGCTGAACTAACATAAGGCTTTTTTCTTTTTTTTCCATTTTGGGGCAAAATTTTTCTCCTCGATTTTTTTAGCTTTTCAGGTGCAGAATTGGATGCTGGTCATTCTTAATTGGGTAAGATTTCTTGGAAAGGCCTAGTTTAAAAGATATAAGCTTTGGAAGATTTCAGACGCGTCGCGGTTCCTTGAGTTGAACTGTGCTCCAGCGAACTCAGTCCATTTCTGGAAGTTTGATGGAAGTTTCGAATTGAATTCTGATTGAGGTAAGTGTTGTTAATGATCGTTCTCTTTCTTCAATTCTGTTGTATTGTTGTTGCTACTGTTTCTTTGTGTTTGATATCGAAGTTACAGATCTCCTAAAGTTTCCTCTTGCTCCCTCTGTCTCTTGATCGTTGGCCTCGGTCCTCGGTTGCCTTTTTTCTGCCTGTTTCTCGATTGATGTTTTTTTTGGTACTTGTAGCTATTGAGTTGGTTAATTTCCAGTTGTCGCATTCACGTTTCATACTTATTCGAATCAGCACTTCATTCTTTATCCTTATATGGTACGCGCTTAGGATTTTGTTGATCAGGAGAAAAATATTTTTTTCCGGAATCTTCTCCTGTTTGCGCCACCAAAATTTTTTTTTTGCTCATGTTGAGCTTTTCTTTCCAGTTATCGCATTCATGTTTGTACTTATTCGAATTAGCTCTTCATCCTCTATCCTTGTATGGTACGCGCTTCTCATTTGGTTGATGTTGAAAA